>MQTX01000232.1:220477-233932 GCA_009735665.1 Angiostrongylus cantonensis | reverse complement strand
CCATTTCGTCGGTGAAAAATCGAACAGCACCAGGTCCGGACAGGATAAGATCAGAACATCTGAAGAACCTTCCGCCAGTCCTCGTAAGCACACTGGCTAGGCTTTTCATACGTTACCTGTCTGAATGCAAGGTCCCTACTCAGTGGAAGACCAGCAAGACCGTGTTGTTGTTCTAGAAGGGCGACCTACACGATATAGGCAACTATCGCCCAATCTGCTTGCTGACTGTCATCTACAAACTTTTCACTCGAGTCATCCTAAACAGGATTGACAGAACACTAGACGGAGGACAGCCATGTGAGCAAGCAGGGTTTAGAAAAGGATTTGGTACGGTGGACCATATCCAACGATAACAAGACTCATTGAAGTATCGCGAGAGTACGAAAGACTGCTCTGTCTCATTTTCATCGATTTACAGAAAGCCATTGATTCAATTGAGATAGAAGCAGTCACGGAAGCCCTTGGTAGTCAAGGATTCCCTACTTAGTACATAAAGATTGCTCGTGAGCTGTTCGAAAATGTCACAACCAAAATTTCAGCATTGTTTAACAGCATCGAGGATGTAGTGAAGAGAACAAAGAACACCCGACTCCGTGCCCACCTTTTCGACTCAACGGTTCTTCCTGCCCTAACATATGCGTCAGAAACCTGGTCGCTACGTAAGCAGGATGAGAGATCACTTAGCGATATTGAACGTGCAGTCGAAAGGACGATGCTGGGAGTGTCCCGTTTCACACAAGTAAGAGATGGGATCCGAAGCTCCGACATAGGTCAACGATCGAAAATCAAAGATGCCGTTCTATACGCCAAATAGTCGAAGATATGGTGGGCCGGACACGTAATGCGTATGAATTATAACCGATGGACAAGGGCTGTTAGTGACTACTAGATTCCTCGGGATGTCACACGTACTGCAGGAAGACCACCGACCCGATGGTCAGAGTTCTTTACGAAAAGCCTAGAAGAGAGATATAATGCTCGATGAGTCCCTAAAGCGAGGAGAACCCACTGGGCTACTCTTGCACGCGATAAGGAAAAATGGAGGATTTACTGGCGCCCGCTCTAGTGACTCGACGCTCAACGGGACTACATGGGATACAGGTGATACAGGAATATTTTTCCAGACAAGCCCTGTGCCAATTCACCGAACCTGGAGAGATGAGAGGATTGGTTGGCCCGGAGCAGAATCGAATTAGCACCATGCTCGTAATGACGGACATCACGGTGTAAACTACTATAAATGAATTTTGAACACAACATATAAAACAGATCAACGTTTTCTATCCAGTGATACGAGGAATGGAAGGATAAAGGATGATGCACTCGGCGTTGATCAATCCTTGAGTGATGTGCTATACATTTGACTTCATTAAGTATCGTTGGATGATTGAATGCATATCTGGCTTTTACAATGACTCGTGGTAGCCTCCCGATGTACCAAGCCAGTGCTGCTCTCCTCTCAAGCAAGTCTGGTACCAATTTGCCGTCCTCGGAGAGATGGAACGCTTGGTGATCCACGCAGGTTGGGATTGATTCCATGTGTGTGTTGCAGAGTGCCTCCCACCACTGCGCCATACGTGCCACAATATAAGGAGTAATAAATGTAATTACCAGCAACATCACTTTCATATTTGCTTGTACAATAAAACCGTTTAGCGATTTATATAAGGAAACAAAACTGGAAAATATCAAATGGCCAGACTCTGTTCAACACGTATTATTTCCTTGATAAGCTTATACGAGGTTGAAATAATATTTTTTATTTTCGGCTAATGTTTCTACGGTTTCGTCTTCACCACAGCCGACGGTCCGAGTCGATGGTGAACAGTTGTTCGTGTTTTCGAGGTTGATGGAGACGAAACCATCGAAGTATTGGCCGAAAATACAGAACATTTATCAACCTCGTTTGAGCTTATAAAAGAAAAGATACATATCGATTAGTTATACCGAAATTTTTTAAAAATCAGTGTTAAATTATTGTCACAAATTGTAATCGTTTAGCAGTTGGAATATTCCTAGACGACAGATTCTCAAAAGACAATCGCAGGAATTACGAGTAAGAAGAGTTATGAGCAGAAACTCTTCTTCTTTTCATATACGCCACTTAGTTACACTATTGACAGGACAGATTTTTAACTATGCTATCGATCGAGCCAATAAAACAGCCGTTAAAACAATCGTAATTATCATAAAATCTTTCATAGAGAGTAATTGTCTGTTGAAATTACTTCTACTCAAATAACGAATCAGATTAAGCCATTCGTGTAGCAAGGCGTAATCTTCTAACAAGCCAATAGTCAACTGCAGCTCTAAATTAACAACTACTGCCAATTTTTTCCCTTTTCGTCAAGGAAGAAGTTTTATTGACTTAAAACCGTTTGCACTAAAGTAAAGGATAAAAAGACAATGCTTTCGGCGTTGATCAGTCCCTGAGGGATTTGCCTTGCATTCGATATTCGACTTCATCAAGTATCGTTTGGAGGTGATTGAATGCATATCTGGCCTTTACAATGACTCGCGGTGGCCGGCCGATATATCGAGTCGGCGCTGCTATCCTCCCAGACAATTCTGGTACCGATTTGCCGACGCCGGAGGGATGGAAGGCTTGGTGGTCTACGGGGGCTGATATTGAACCCATGTGTGTGCTACAGGGCACCTCCGACCATTGTGCCATACGCGCCCTTCGCACTGAAGTAGAAAATTAAACAATTCCCACCAATTGCACTTACGCAGATTACATATTACAAGATCAGAAATGAGAATCGAGACTTGTTATCGATTCTTTCATAGATGGGAGGATCTTACCTATAAGAAAAAAAAAGAACTTTTAATGCGATTACAACGATTCATAGCTTTGCAGAGGCTGAAGCGGTTCTTGATGAACATGTGAATCTGTTTTTCATAGTACGTCCACAAATTTCGTTGGGTCGTCAACGAAATTATCTGAAAGTGCAAGCTGATTTAAGTGAGATTTCACACCCGTTGTAAATGAAGAAAAGGTAAATAGCAACCATTATTTTGACCAGTGAGGCAATTACTTCTCGGTAGTCTCTCCCAATGCACGTGGTAACATCTTAGCAAGGGTACCTTCAAGATTGTAAGAGGAACCGACTTTACCAGTATTCTACGACATTCATAAGAAACCGAAATCCTCAAGCAGCAGCAGAATCAACACGCGAAATGTTCGAAGAACTTCATGGACGGTAGATGCGACGGAAAATGCAAGAAATGTTGGGATCCGCATAGTAAAATGTGAGTGCGGGTCATGTGAAATAAAAAATGAATAATAGCATCATTAATCGTTAATAGTATTTACAATGTATTCTACAGTTTTTCGATATGATAACATTTCTTTCATTAACAACTCAAACTGAATATGATGAAATGCTCAAATCACTCAATAACAGCTTTTTAACAACTCAACAAGACCAACAGTTTTACCCAACAAGTTAAATTTGCTAAAAGCCTTAATTTTCATGAAAAAATCTGCAAAGAGATTTGGATAGAACGAGTAAAACAGAAGTTCTTCGTTCCATAATGTCGATCAGAGAAGGAAAATGGAGAGGTGGGTCTTGAAGCAAAATTAAAACAACACGGATATAACATGTTAACTTTGATAAAGCTCATTTCATCCTACCTTCTCATTTCACTTCAGCAACACTCGTTGCAAGACGGCGGTCGCTAGCGTCTGCAGCTCCATTCATTCCTTTGATTCTCATGAATTCCTTCACCAATTCCTTTTCTTTTTTACCTTCCTTAGGTTAACTACATTATCATTACTTTCCCTAGGTGGTCACTGTGCTCATCATTTTACCTCTATTTCCTTTACTTTTATAGCGATGGCCGAATTTTATTTTCCATATGATGTGAGGATGCGTCAGGCAGAACTTCAAGCCCTTCTCGAGGAGGAACTTGGCATGTCAATTTTGTCGCCTGTGTTATTAGGTGAATTTCATTCCCACATTTGTTGATAATTTCGACTTTATGCGTAACGTTGTGTTGTTTCAGCGTCTGATAGGTACCCATGTACGCGATCGCGTGCTTCTGACGAACTATTCAAATTACTGGGCGAAGTACTGGCAGAACTGCAGCGCATGTTACCACTGCAGCGTGCAGAAGTGCTTATGTACTTCTTCAGAGGTCTGCTCAGGAGAACTGACGCCATTGATAAGAAAAACAATACACCGATCAACAAAAGCATGAGCGAAAGGATTAAAATGCTGATACACGTATGATTTTTTCGATCAAAAAGCGTCTAGATATGAACGTTATCAGAGAAGTATGCTTTAAGCACATGCAGTGAAAGCATTTACAGAGGCAGAACTGCTGATAAAGACTGAGTTAACATCTAATCCATAACGAGCACATGGTACGTGAACTTACGTGGCAGTCGTCGTCGTCAGCGGTGGGCATAGGCTGCTTCACTGTGTTGCGGGCAGTATATTTATATGTAGCATCAGTTGATACTGTTGATGAATATCTCGTTGGTAGTCGTTCTTGAGTCAGTTTCGTCTTTTGCAAGCTTATTCAAAGAAATTCCTTCCCGGTTGTGGACCGTTTTCTTTTCCCATAATACGAACATCGATTTTTTTTTCTTAATTTTTTGAGTACTTCGGTGGCACGTCTTTAGGAACCACGCACTATTTGTATGGTCTTTAGCATAATTCCACTTGGCCACCTCCTGAACTCTCGAAGGCTATGTTAGGCTTTTCCAACGTCGTTATCGCAATCTGGTTTGCAACTAAGCAGTTTTGCTATCAAGATCTTAGCGATTTCTAGCGCTACTTTACTACTTTACTTAGATCATCTTCTGGTTGGAAGTGCTGAAGTCCTTCTCCCTTTGCGAAACACAGAAAGGTGGTGAACCATGCTGTAGTTCCCAGTTCGATATTAAGAAAATAGTTTTCAACCACGATGAGACCGGCAGTCCATGCATTTTCTTCTTATGAGTATCAACATTCGCTGTGGATACCCGAATCGTTATGTTGATTGGAGAGCTGTCTGGAGCACATCCTGCAATGATGTACATTAGGCGTCCTCGCTACGTGTAGAAGCTACCTCCGTTATCGCTGGTCCAACACTTTCTACTCATTCTGTTTCACAGTAAGTCTTCTTCCAAAATCAAATTTGCGCAGATCGAATTTCCTGTTCTGGCTAACGCGTTATGCTACCGAAATGACAAACCTATAATGGTTCAAGATTTTATATAAAATCGATTTCCGGCTTCTCATTCTTCCACTGGGTTGTAATCATGCTTCAGATCAAATTTTCGTTAGTGTTGTTCTTCTTGAGATAAGAAATCGTTGCTCATCATTTCGTTGTGTTTACGTGTTTCCCCATAATGACAACTTTTACTTGTTTAGCTTGTGGTCCACCAGGATCTCTGCTCAGAAAATGTGACGACTGCTGCTGAAATATAGTGCTTCACTAATATTGAGCAATCTTTGGTATATAAGTAGAATAACGTCCTCGATTTTTTCTCCTTTTTCTTAATGATTTTCCCCGTATAATTCTATTGCTATCTTTTTTCGCGAATTTCTTACTGGTAAGGGACGCGAACACAATCATTAGCATACTTTGAGCTACTTCTTCTAGGCCTCATTTTGAATGAGTCTACTCAAGATAATTCACTGGTTAATATCGTAGTTCTCCACTTAAACGTCACACTGAGGGTATAGCTAGAACTTCTGCTAATTTCCAATTTTCATTTGAATACTGCACTGCGGTCTGTCTAGAATAAAAGAATGATTATTCATCTTGTAATGAGTTTTTGCTACGAGACTAAATTTCTTAGGACGTCAAACTTTAGCCATAAGGAATATGGATCTGTTCAAGAGTAAAATTCTCCACTGTCTAGATTTTCTGAAACATCGCGAAATGAAGGCTTATTGTTGTGATTTTTTAGCTACTGGTGAATACTGAGATACATGCTCTCCAATTTGCTCAACTGGTTAAGTGTGTTGTTCGTACGGGTGCAAATCCGAACTTCTTTCCATTTCTTCAGCAAACAGCTCCGGCTTTCATCGACGCGGTTACAGAGTGTAAGATTTCGATATTAGCACCTTGTAGAATTTAGTGCAGATTTTGCTGAATCTCAAGTATAAGAGTTGCAAAAATCGCAACGGTAAAGGATCATTGGACATTGTGGATAACGAGGATCAGCTGCTTTAGTATCCAACAATGTTAATTACTTTTATTACAGGTTTATTGAAGTGGATTTCAGGTAGAGTTAACGTCGAATGCCTTGTTCCGTACTACTTGAAACCATATATACCACCAATTGGTACTCGAACATGTCAGGGCCTTTTTGTACCTTCTATGAAGGTAACAATACAGTCGTCAACTCACTACTTCAACACCCTCTCTCGAAGATCAAGTGCAACATTCGTATTTAAGTTCAATACTCGTGAGCTTATTTTCAGATACCAGCCACAGTAGCACCTTTCTTTCCTAGAAGAATACGCCAATTCGGCCTTGACTGGCTGAACTGTAAGTATGGTGCCTCTGTAGCTCTTGGGGCTATCCCTACCCAAGAAACCAGGAATCTCGGTGTTGAAGTCCTGTCCAGTGATGAGAGTTCGAGCGAAAGTGGTGTCAGCACCGATTCTGATGACACATCCAGCGAATCAGAGGAATCAGCGGTAGGTTTCTTTCTCCGTTAAAAATCCCAGTTTCCTCGACTAACGCAGTGATGAATAGGTCTAATCTTCGTCGGGCAGCAAGATAACTACTCGTCAAAATATTTTACTTGTTCCCCATAATGGTAAAAATAGTTTATTTCTTATTTCCATTCGAACTCAAATCCTCAAAGAAGTGAAAATGTAGGCCGCAGCTGATCAGTGATATATGGAAAGATACCAACGAGTCTCAGTGTAAAAAATTCCTCTTGTCTTGCTGTCTCATCATGCGATTTCAGACTTTTAAAAAAGCGAAAAATGTGTTTTAGCATACAGAAATTTGCCGCTTAAAGGAAAGAATTGTTGCTCTCTTTTAGCATGGGCCTATGGCCCTTGTATCAATCCACACATGAATATGAAGGCAAATGATGCTCAAAGTTGTCAAAGGGGATTGTTCAAAGTTGAGCATTGAATGGTGAAACTGTTTTAGGAAAACGATTGAGACAAACTAGACTTATCTTGCTTTAGAAAATAGAAGCTTGCAACCATGAGAAGAATGCAAGCAAGTTAACCACAAAGGCGCCCACATGCAAGACGAGCAATATCGGGCTAGTCGAGCACAACCCTTTTAAAAGGTGTGCGAATAAGTTTTCGATAAAATTCTAATATCTCTCTTTGGTATTATTAAGCTTTCAATGGTTCACCACCTCATTTTGACTGGGCGTGTTCATGGAGGTCGGATTTTGTACAGCGGATAATTTATCGTCCCACATGGTCTCTCGAGTTAAAGAAGGGAGCTACTTTTCCATCCGTAACTCTAGCTGTGAGTAAATAAATACCAGAAATCGACGCTGTCCTGGTATCAAACTAGTCACGAGATAACAAATCAATCTTTGATGCACAATAGTGGGCGAATGACTGTGTTGGCCACGATGTCAAGATAGCTCCAGGTTGTTCGACCTCGGACTCCACGAAACTAAATTTTTTCAATTAGCAAAAAAAACCCCAGTATCAGCACCCATCACACCATGCGTTTCTCTTACGAAGTTGAAAGGTGAAAAACAGGCGAAATACGATCAAATTTCGGGTTCCGTAGGACGTCACTGGAAACCGACAAATCGACCGTGTTTACGACGCGCTATGGGAACTGCTTTTTATCTTGCACCTAACAACAATGGAACAGCCTGAACTGTCGCCGTTCTTCACGCTCTTTTTGATGTCGCTGGTGGCAGCAAATTCTAAGCGATAGCCCTACAACAAACAAAAAGCAGGAAGATGGACATATGCAAATTATAATATGGCACCATTGTTATTCGTGAAAAGAAAATCCCTTTACGAAATCTCGGTGACGCTGGCTTTGTCACACACCTGCGTAGTTTCCGTCAGGTTATCGCGTTGCTTGGCCATTCTTCGCCTCCTTCTTGTTCGACAAAGGAAAGTCAGTATCATCAAATGCTGCTCACCAGTCTATGCAGCTTATGATCCTGAACTAGACGCGTTCTACACAGATTTCGAGAAAGTGATTTACAACGAAAAGCCTTATTATAAATTCAGTACTAGAGATTTCAACACCGGAATACGAGTGGACAACGAAAATGAACTCGACATCAGAAAATTCAAGGTGAAAGGAGAAGAACCATATTTCCATGAATAGAAAATTCTGTTTCTTTGACACCTCCGTGGCGCCTGGATTTTGCACTGGATTCGATTACCGTGTTCTTTGTACAAAGATTCAATTCGGCTATATGCTGATAAAGCGTATCATCATCATCACCACTACCGAATTGTTCAAAAAGATAAGGTAAGTGGATATTGACCCTCCTGCAGTATATATAACACGGCTGACAATAAATACCAGCTGTAGACGATGCTTGCATGATGGTTTACATCGTCTGAGGAAGAAAAGTTAATAGGATAAAAATCAAAAACCACCTAGTCTGAAAAACAACTGTCAAGATCCATGCAACTATGACCTGTGGTCAGCGTTTAAGAACGAATATGGGAGTATCACCATATCTCGTCAAAATATGGAATTAATCACGGCAAAGTCCTATTCCAATTTTTTCGTAGCGCAATCTTCGTTTTGGATTTGCGAATTATCACTGGGAAAAAACCGTCCCGGATTTTTTTTCATATGAAGTCACATTCAAGATAGAAAGCATGAAAAGTGGCATACCTCCAGGACCCCATAATATCTTCCCCAGCTTCTTCCGGGCTAATCACTACAAATTGCTGCTGATTCTCGCAAACCTATTTACATCTTTCCTCAAGATGAAAAAAACTTTAGACTAGTATAGGACGTGTTGTATCCTCATCCTATCTAAGAAGGGAGACCGAAAAGACCTACTTAACTACCGTTCAACATGCCTGTTGAGTGTAATATACGGTCTGTTCACAAATACTATATTCTTTCGCACATCTAACACCTTTAATAAGACACAACCAGTTGATCAAGCAAGATTTCGGTAGAGATTCTGCTGCATAGACCACAATAAACCGTGTCGTGAATCGCAGAAATCCATCGGAAAGTTCCTCCCTTTGTCCTGACCTTTATCGACTACGAGAAAGCGTTTGACAGAGTCGAAATGAATGGAATGCCATCAGTGCTCGTCCACCAAGGAGTGGATCTGGTCGATACATGAACAGTAGCAGAGTGCTATCGGAACTGCATCAAAATATACAGCTTTACTCTTGAACCCTCACCATACTCACAGGAAAATGAGTTCTGCAAAGTGACACATTATCGCTAAAGGTGTTTATTGCCGCATTGCTGTGGATAATGGAGTCTCCTGATTGGGACAAGAAGGGGATAGGTATTGATAGAAAGTTTCTATCAAATCTTCATTTTACGGATGACATCACAGTTTTTGGAGAGGTACCAGAGTAGCACAGGCTTAGTTAAAAGAGCTCAGCAAAGCGGGAGAAAGGATTGGACTACACATAAATAGGATAACCCAGTTCATGAGGAACGGATGTTGCGAACTTCGAACAAATCGAACTGGATGGTTTCTCTTATCACAGATACCACCTCCTACGTGCACTATGAATGCTTCATAAACATGTAAAAAACATGAGAGAATTGGAAAGAAGAAGAAGAGAAGCATGGACCACATCTGGGTATCTCAAAAAATCCACTGATAACGTAACGGATCCAGACCTCCGCGCTCACCTTTTCGATATAGCTGTTTTCCTAACGCTCTTTTATGATTCAGAGACGTGAACTGATATTTAAACCACGTCAAGAAATCAGAGCACCACTTGAACGATTTCTTAAGAAATACATGCGATAGTCACCGTAAAGCGCACTTCAGATTTTCGAGACCTACCAATTCTTCGGGATGTAGTCGATAGCAAACACAGATGATTTAGTCACATAACGAGAACAACAGATGGACAAAAAATGTGGAATGTACTAAAGCAAAATTCAAACGTTCTCTTGGAAAGCAACCTAAACGGTCGATGGACGTCTTCGTGGTTATAGCCAACTATCTGCGACCGCATATGGAAGCGCTTTTAGGATAAGGAATGTCTCGCAGCAACACCACAGTTTACGAAGCCAAGCACCACAATGTGCGACGAATGGGCGAGACTGAAACGACAGGAAATTGGGCTAGTATCGCACTACCACTGAAGACTTGCAATCCAAGTATTTAAGTAGGCGTTACAGCATACCCTCCCTACGGTCTACCGCCTTATCGTGGCTGGGAGATTTACCTGGGTGTCGGACAGCGATGTACAGCGGGAGGATTCGTTCTCCCGGCAGGGTCTCCCAAGCTTAGGAGTCCGGTGCTTCCATAAGGAGGCCTAGCTAATGGTAATCCAATACCAGGATCCACCACCGCCCTGGTATCAAAGTCAAGCGGCGGCAAATCTCCCTTTGATCCAAAAGGGCTGCGAGTGCCCATGGTGATGAACACCTGGAAAAGACTTTGGCCAGGTTGATCTCGAGATTCCAGTGAATCACAATGGCTTAACCAGCAAATCTCCTAGAAATGGTTATTACGCTGGTACCCGCAAAACTAGTGAGGACGGGCCGTTCTAGTATTAAGTATCGAGTATCAAGCCTAGCAAAGAGTAAACCAATACCGGAATCCACCACCATCGTGGTATCAAAGTCGCATGGTGGGAAATCTCCTTCTGATCCACTAGGGCTGCGATTGCCTGTGGTGATAACGACCTGTGGCAGAATTTGGCTGTACTGACTTCGGAGATCCGAGGAACTACAATGGCTAAACAAGCAGAACTACAAAAAAATGGGGATGCTGGAGCCCAGACAACTAATGAGAACGGGCCACACAAATATCCAAGTAAGCTGCAGTATACATAACATAAGCTGTCGAGTAGTTATTCGGGTTATTCTAAGTGATTTGAAAAGTATTGTTTGGTGATACGGTGTTATTTGGGTGGAACATCTTCATTTTCCTCTTTGTTTTACAGTGCCATCAATACGCATGTTGTACTACTTGGCATGACAGGGCATACAAAAGATAAAGCTCGTGGAGCCAATGAAATCGTTTTAGTAAAACTCTCAGCCGCATTTGTTTCGCCACGCTCAGGCTAAATCCAAGGTTAATCCCGTTGTTCTGAACGTTTAGAAGGCACTAAACAACAAATGTAGTGCTTTGTGCCGTTTATAGCCTAACTAGTTAACCAGTCCAAGCAGATCGATGGTGTAGGGGAGAGGAAACAGGTATGAAACACTGAAGCGGAACGCGTGTGACATTATTGAACTCCACAATTAATTTTGTTGCAGAATGCGTCTCGGATAAAAACTTTCCACGAAAAACTCCTACATGTGACGTGAAAATTGAAAAAACGACATCGAATCTAATCGATTAGGTGTCTGACATATGTAGTTGATTTTCTTCATATTTTTGCTGTAGATTTCGATAAATGTACTCGGGTCATTTTTCATACGTGTCAGCGTTTTTTTTCTAGTCATTGACTAAAATTTGAAAGCATTTTTTCTGCACAGCTCATAAACGTTCTCTGCTCTACGTGCTCTGCACGTTTTTTAATACCCACAAAGTCGATGAAGGTAATAGCACTAAGGACGCAACAAAGAAGTGTTTGAGACATTTCTACGGATGTGAGGTGAAACAACAAACATGCTCTTTGTAGCCAGCCACGGGACATGTTTTTTATAGAGCTGAATTTTTTTATATCTGCCAACCTGAGAGATTTAAGCAAACTATAAAGGTCCCTTAAAAAGCTCTTGACACTACGATAGTAGCCATTCGAGATTACTCACTCAGTCAGAAAGATGATTCAGCTCTCCACACCCATAGCTCAGATTGCACCACAACCATTAGAGTGGAGAATCCATCTATGAAGTATGTAAGTAAACTGTAATAAATGAAGTGTACTGTCAAAAAAGGTAGCGTTAGCGTTTTCGGCTTTATTTTGTGCTCTGTCGTGTATATTTGGTTTCCAGTAGAAAGCAGCCAAGCTACGAACACATATTTCCACCTATTCAGATAAATGCACAGACTGTTATTCCTTAAGATGTAGATTACCCATCCTAAAATCATCAATTTGCAATTCCAGGTGTTTTATTACCAATATTGGATGCCCGCGATAGGGAAAAATGGAGGATTTACTGGCGCCCGCTCGAGTCACTCGACGATCAACGGGACTACAGGTGATACAGGTGATTGGATGTTCAAGTTTCCTAATGCCTGCAAAACCTCTTTTCTTCGTAGGTAGCGAAAACGTTTAAGCTGATTAGAAAAAAAATTTTTAAAAAAAATGAAAATCTAAAAATATCAGGCACTACATATCAATGTGACCTTTCCAACCTCTGGAGGAAACAAAACCGAGGAAACATCTGTTATTGTAAACAGTGTAATGACAACCTCGAGTCTGCAATGAGCATTCCATTTGAGTGTTCATTTTGCCACAAAGAATTTATTTGTTACAATTTCTGTTTTATGTTATAAATCGCTGGTTCACCCAACCCTAATGCCAGACACCTTCCATAAACAGCTGCTCTCTGCAGTCAATATAATTTTTACAGAAAAAATCCATTTACAAACGAATATTTCAATGCATACTGTACGAGGCGAAGTAACGAGGTATGGTTCTAAACTCCAATCACACAAAATCCGATGTAGTCGAGTATACATGAGATGATACAAATGACTGCATACGAGATTGCGGTCAACTATAGCGATATTCAGATATATTGGATTTGTTAACGATTTTGAACCAACGATGTGCAAAAGACTAAACATGAAAAAGCTAAAGCTCTCGGCGTTGACCAATCCTTGAGGGATTCACCATGCACTCGACTTCAATAAGCAACGTTTGGAGCCATCATTAATTTACCAAAGTCGCATTTATATTGCAATAAAAGACTTTTAAAGAAAATTTCTCCACTATTACGAAATTAACCACAGAACCTTTCAAAATGTCCCTGTACTACTGTAAAATAATCCAAAAAACGTCAGTGAAGGAACGCACATCAGAGACGACTTCCGTCGTATTTCCTAGAGGAAAGCATGCGGTCGCTATACCTCCATGGAACGAGGGCGATTAGATTTACGGGAAATGAAGTGCTTCACACAAACTTCGTGCTTAAGCATGAAGATTTCAACTAAGCCAATCTTTATACAAAGCAGAATTTTTTGACATCTCTCTATGAAAAGCGTATAAAGGATAAAAAGGATAAAGCTCTCGGCGTTGATCAATCCCTGAGGGATGCCCCATGCATTCGACTACATTAAGCATCGTTGGAGGTGATTGAATGCATATCTGGCCTTTATAATGACTCGCGGTGGCTAGCCGATGTATCGAGTCAGTGCTGCTATCCTCCCAGACAAGCCTGGTACCAATTTGC
>MQTX01000232.1:181678-216381 GCA_009735665.1 Angiostrongylus cantonensis | reverse complement strand
TCAATGCATACTGTACGAGGCGAAGTAACGAGGTATGGTTCTAAACTCCAATCACACAAAATCCGATGTAGTCGAGTATACATGAGATGATACAAATGACTGCATACGAGATTGCGGTCAACTATAGCGATATTCAGATATATTGGATTTGTTAACGATTTTGAACCAACGATGTGCAAAAGACTAAACATGAAAAAGCTAAAGCTCTCGGCGTTGACCAATCCTTGAGGGATTCACCATGCACTCGACTTCAATAAGCAACGTTTGGAGCCATCATTAATTTACCAAAGTCGCATTTATATTGCAATAAAAGACTTTTAAAGAAAATTTCTCCACTATTACGAAATTAACCACAGAACCTTTCAAAATGTCCCTGTACTACTGTAAAATAATCCAAAAAACGTCAGTGAAGGAACGCACATCAGAGACGACTTCCGTCGTATTTCCTAGAGGAAAGCATGCGGTCGCTATACCTCCATGGAACGAGGGCGATTAGATTTACGGGAAATGAAGTGCTTCACACAAACTTCGTGCTTAAGCATGAAGATTTCAACTAAGCCAATCTTTATACAAAGCAGAATTTTTTGACATCTCTCTATGAAAAGCGTATAAAGGATAAAAAGGATAAAGCTCTCGGCGTTGATCAATCCCTGAGGGATGCCCCATGCATTCGACTACATTAAGCATCGTTGGAGGTGATTGAATGCATATCTGGCCTCTACAATGACTCGCGGTGGCCTACCGATGTATCGAGCCAGTGCTACTACCCTCCCAGACAAGCCTGGTACCAATTTGCTGACTCAGGAGGTATGGAAGGCTCGGCGAGCCATGGGCGTGGGGATAGATCTCATGTGTGTTGTTGTACGCCTCCGACCACTGCGCCACACACGCCCTTTTTTCATTGTTTGAGATATGATTGATAAATTCAAAATCATGTTCGATCAACTCCTCCAGGAGAGTGCCAATGGAGACGTTAGCGATGGTGCGGAAGGTAGTTGGAACCACCTATGCTCCCTGCACATAAAGATTCTTGTGAGAGTGAACTGCAGGATAAGAGAGCAGACTATGCTTGTGATGATGACGGGAATGGACAACCGCATCTTAGGATCTTAGGAAAACTATTAACTCTTTCAAAAGATGTAGTTCACACTTATAAACGCATACTATGTCTAAGCGCGTACCCCCTATGCATTACCAAAATATTTATGGAAGTCTTCTCTGCAATTTGCACTTTATCGTGGCAACACACTTTATCCAAATCTTTATAGCACGTAGGTACAACAGACATACTAGAACCCGCTGTGGGATTCAAATAAACAAAATAGCTTCTCCTGGTCGGGCCTAGGAACGAAATTTGCTTTAGGTGAACTATGGATTAGTCAAAACAGCTTGTTAAAAAAGCTCTTCGCGGCAAAAGAAATAAACAGAAACAGTGCGCATCGAAATCAACAAGCACTGCTCCAATGTCCACCAGCAAACATCTTGAAATCAACGTGCATTCTCGTGAGTAGGTTAAAACTCAGAAGAGATCAAATTGCTGCGCATGACAATTTCACCATACGAGATAAAACCTGCCAAATTTGAAACATGCTGCTGGAAATGTGTGACAAATGGACATAATTGAAGGCATTGGAAAAAAAAGCTTGAAGTATTCAGCATATAGTCAGTATTTAGGTAAACGGTTAGCAATCAAATAAGCAATAAAAACATGATTCGAGATGAAGAAAGCAAGTTCCTGTTACAATCAAAAAAAAATTTGTGTTGAAAAAAGAAGCTAAAGTAACAGCGTACAAAATGGTTAAGAAAAATATCACTTAGAATTTAATCAACCGTTTTCGGTTGCAGTACGTGTGGGACGAGTAAGAAGAAAAAAAAGAAAGCAGTAAACATGTCTAGGGTTTAGAACTCCATCTCATCATCCGATGCTTCATTTTTCGTGGATTCTTCATCGGAGCAATATGCCCTTTTCCTACTCATATCGAGTGGTTCCAGTTGATCCTTATTACATGGGCTATCATTGACTTTCTGCTGAAAGAAAGAACCTCACGATGCGCTAATTGGTGTCTTTATTTAATAAACTACCCACAATCTAAGAAAATATAATACTAGTCTATTATAGTTTTTCATGGCAAGGTATTATGTGTGATACAACCACAATAATGCTGACATATTTGCAGAACTCCGGACCGCAGGTTTCTGCGGCGGGGAACGAAAGTGCTGGCCTACGGAAACGATAATAGTGCATTCGTTCTCCACCGCAGACACCTGTGGTCCGGAGTTTTGCAAACATCTCAGCATCATTATAGTTATAATATTAGCCATGCATTTTCAGTTGATGAAGCGACGTACCGCATTGTATGCAAAATCTGGATCCCAGAAATCGCTCTCAGCACGTTCGCCCTTAAAAGAACTACGCTCACAACAAACCAAACAATTCCAGGGTGAAGAGATAACATTGCATTGAGAGATAGATAAAGGACAAATGATAAAGGATAAAGCTCTCGGCGTTGATCGATCCCTGAGGGATGCCCTATGCATTGGACTTCATGAAGTATCGTTGGAGATGACTGAATGCATATCTGGCATTTCCAATGGCTTACGGATGCCTACCGATATATCGGGCCAGTACTTCTATCCTCACAGACAAGTCTGGTACCAATCTGCCGACCCCGGAAGGATGGAAAGCTTGGTGGGCCATGGTCGCAGGGAACAATTCCACGTGTGTCGCAGTGGCGCCTTCAATCACTGCGCACAGGCGACCCTAAGAGATGGATGCTGCTCTCCAATGCAAAAGAAACGGCAATTGAGGGTAACGTGACGACCGACCGCAAAGAATAACTGCTCAATACTGTACGCTTCAGGCGTATCAGAAACATATGGAGGATTTCCAGTCATTCGCCGGCCATCTTCTGAAACTGTCGTGACAACGTTGATTGTTTTGTCCAGCGCACGGAAGTACTTGTCAGCCTTTCGATAGTGACGCGATGGTGAATTTAGCAGCTCACAAATTCTAAATCAAACCTTATGATTGGTTAACGATTCAAATTAGGTATCATTGCTAACCTTTGCCATGTAAAGGGTGCTGCTTCGAATTTTGCCGCTTTTTCAAGAATGAGATCATACAGTCTTTTGTTCTCTGATCCATCACTTAGATCTAAAGAATCAGGACCTTCTCGCTGTCGATGCCACCGCACCATTTCGTCCATACAGGACTTAAATAATAGTTAGAAGATGTTGTCATATACAAGGAGTGCAAAGAATGATTTCTAGAAGTCGAACAAGAGCTCCATAAATTTTATAGAACTGCTTCTTTCGAATGCACCACTAACTGCGTACACAGAACTTACCTTAACTTTCCATAAGAATGCTGGACGCACAAGATTCCAAGGCAATCGCGATTTTCCTGTTTCCACCACATTCTCGAAGTAGACATCGACAAAATGATCCGGGTGAGTACGTAGTGGCATAAAAGATCTCCGAACCAAGTCAGACTAAAGTGTAGTTGTAGAAAAAAAGAAACAAAACGACCAACACGAAATAACAGTTCACACTTCTTTGGGAACCGCGAACTTCTCGAGTGCAGATTTACACTTTGGTAGCGGATCTGGTAAAGGTGGTAGCTCGAACTTCATAACATCTTCACTGTATGTAAAGTCCTAGAGATAACGAACAAATGTAAATGCCACTAGGAGAAAAAATTAAGGCTCGAGACCTCAAAACCTTGCGCTTGTGACTTCTCTTCAGAGGCAAGATTCCCGTCAGCAGGAGTATCAATGGGCTTCACCTGTTCATCTTCGATGCGCTGACTCATAACAGACGACTAAAGTGAATACTCCAAACTAAGTTAATCTAGAAATGCAAGAGTAACATTGCATTGTATGATATTTCTTTAGAAATACTTAATAATTGTCAGAAATCTAACAGAAAGTGCGCACAATATTTATTCTGGGTAGCACGAAGACGTAAAGACAACCCTAACTAGCAATGGGAAGGATGATCAATGAAATGAACACATTCCCTAAACTACGAAGACCAATCAACAACTCAGAAACAGATGTTCACAAAGAGTCGAGATATGGAACTTCATCGACGTTTCCATAGCAGGAAAGCGAGAATTTGCTCGAAAGTTTTTTCGCTGCAGCATTCACATCATTTACAGTGACCTAAAATAGAGTGGTCGAATTGACATGTTTATGACAGAAATTACATGCTGATTTTTAGAAATGTACAAATAGAAAAAAAGGAAAGAAACAGATTTGATCCAATAAAAATACTACCCTCAAAACGGTCTACTACTTCATCCTCACTGGGAGGTGTTCCTGGTTGTCGTGCTGCGATGTATAGCGAGGGGATTCATCCCTCCAGTAGGGTCTCTCAAGCCTAGAAAGAGTCCGGTTTTTCCAGCAGGAAGCCTAGATAAGAGTAAACCAATACCAGGATCGACCACGTCCTGGTATCAAACTAGTCGCATGGTGGCAAATCTCCCTCTGAACCACAACGGTTGCGACTGCATGTGGTGGTAACGAACTGAGGCAGACTTTGGCTAAGCTAACCTCGGGATTTCAAAGAAACACAATAGATAGACCAGCAAAACTCCGAAAAATGGAGATGGTGCTGAGGTCTGTACAACCAATGAGGACAGAGTGTCCAAGTAATCAAGTAAATATCCAACAATAATACGGTCGCTATACATAATTGCTTATGTACAACACACATCAATGTATAACAATAACGTTACGACTTGCCAATAGACTCCTCTTGATATAGAAGTAGTACCACTTACGCACTGCAAAAAATCCCAACATAACGAACCTGTTGAATATTCTCAACAACTGCACCTTCTACAGTGAGACCAGCAAGAATTTGGGTGGCACGATCGATTGACGCCGAACTGCTGTGGTCCGCTAGTCGCAGAAGTTCGTTAGTTGCACGACGCTTGGCAGCTGCAAGAGTAATGCTTACAATTTCAAAGACACAGGGAGCCAATATACCTTCAAGATCATTGCATTTGTAATCCCTGATAGCGGATACGGCCAGCGAGACAGCCTTGGAAACATGGGCGCTGTCAGCTACTATGTAAACACCGGCGAGTCCAGTGTCATAGTAAGCGGTTTGGAAAGCTGAAGCAGCGCCATTCCCAGAAAGTGCACGGAGAACAGTAGAATTTCCTGGGGATCCAGAAAACCTGAACTTTTCATAACAAGGAAGCAGTACAATGAAAAACAACCACGTCGTAATTCCGACTCACTTCACACTTGCTGATTTTCCAAGAGATGTAAGCAACACCACCTGTGTAGCCATCGCTTTTGCATCGCTCAACGCAGCTCCTTCACCTGCGAGTAAAACGTGCGCCAGTGATCCACCAGCAGCACGACGCCATTCTCCACCCTTTGCAGAACATTCTTTGATGGTAGCACAACAGTTACATTCAGATAGCTTCATTTTTATGATAAATTGACACAAACAGCTTTTTTAAGGAATACTAGAGCCGAACTTATAAGGACAGCTTAACATGACCACAAACTAGAACTGACTAGATCAGAATGAAAAGAACATTTGACCAATGATGAAACTCACAGTACCTTGTACGGAGAAGGAGCTGCATCGATTTTTTGGCCGCTGTTTATTGGAGCATGGCTCTCCCCGTACAATACCATACGCTCATGTTCGATATTTGTTCCATATAAAACTGCCTGACCGGTGGTCAGGTACTTGGCCTTCAAGAAAAACAGAAAATTCCTTGCTAGTATAAAACACGACTACTCTCCAAACAATACTCTTCTGTTGACAGAAGCAAAACAACGTACAGAGAACTCGGCTAGTGTCTTGTAACTAAGTTTTCCAATGGCCACTTTGGAGGCGTACACAGACCGCGCAAGAGGTCCATTACGATAGGCAGCGCGGTGTAAATCTTCGAAAGCAACATCATATGCTGCTTTATAGGCGTTGTCCACTTTAAGAGTAGGAACAACCTGCAAGTAAAGGTTGGTACACATCTAAGGAACAATTCAAAATGAAATACAACCGGTCATCACTCGCATCTTCAAAGTCCCAAGGTTTGAAAGCAGGTTGAGCAATGTGACCGAGAATTGAAATACCAATAGATGTCTCGTCACGTGGCAAAGCAAGTGACACACCATAAACATCTCGCGTTGAGAATGCGTTCTATTAAAAAAGCATTGTAATAGAGACACCTACAAATAGTTTCTCCTTTTTAAATTTACCACACGTCCTCCACTGACAACCGAACTCCAAATAAGGCTAAGACCTGGATAGTTGGATGAATCTCTGCCAACAGAATTACGCAAGTGGTGAACAAGTCCATGTTGGTTGGGACCCTCATAACGGGAGCCAGCCCGGAAAAGCAGCACCTTAACAGCAAGTATCACAGTATCATTAACGGCATCAATCAAAGCCAACAAAACACCCTTCTACTTCTATAGAACTTCTACATTATTTATTATTATGACTACAAACAAATCAAAAGGCGAGTGTGGCGCAGTGGTTGGAGGCGCCACTGCGACACAAACGTGAAATTATTTCTCGTTCGTATCGTCCACCATGCCTTCAAACCCTCCGGGGGCGGCAAATAGGTATCGGACTTGCCTGGAACGATAGCAGTACTGGCTCGATACATCGGTAGGCCACCGCGAGTTATTGTAAAGGCCAGATATGCATTCAATCACCTCCAACGATAAGGAAATCGAATGCATGGCGCATCCCTCAAGGATTGATCAACGCCAAGAGCTTTATCCTTCATCCTTTTATGACTACAAAACTCCCAACGGTCTACCGCCTCATCGTGGCTGGGAAGTTTTCCTGGATGACGGGCTACAATTTACAGAGAGCGGATTCATCGCCACAGCAGCAGGGTCTCTCAGGTTGAGAAAGAGTCCGCCGTTTCCATAAAGGAGCCCAGCTAAGAGTAAACTAATACCAGGGTTCACCACTATCCTTCCATCAAATTAGTCGTATGGTGGCAAATCTCCCTCTGATCCATAAGGACGGCAACTGCCTGTGGTGGTGATGATCTGTGATATACTTTGGCCTGGATGATCTCGGGACTCCAGGGAACCAGAAAAGCTAAACAAGCAAAACTCCTAAAAATCGAAATTGTGCAAGGGAGCGCACAAGCTGTGAAAACGGGCCATCCAAGTATCCAAGTAAGTAAGTATGACTACAAAGGATCATATACACCTACCGATTTCTGAACAACTGTAAAAAAAACCCTGGGCAACTAGTAAACGATTACTACTACTAGTGATTAATAGAAAACAATCCACTGTTTATAGAAATGGGTAGAGAGAGTACTAGAATTATAAAGCTTAAGCACCACTCCATGGAAGCAATGGACTTCACGGCAATTTTAAAAACAAAGTTTTTAGCTATCTGGTAGGTGCGATAAAAGAACGGAGTTTAAGAACTCACCAACTGACTAATGGGACCATTATGATCAACGGAAGCAACAGTTAAACCACTTGGCAGTTTGGTAATTTGCTCAGACTACAATAGAAAAAAAACAGATTCCATTACACACAACTGCAAGTTAATACGCTAACTGTGCCTACCTTGTTAGCTGATCCACGAGCAGCAGCAGTAGCCGCGTGGGCGTAACGCACAGAACGTCGAATCAGCATCGGTCTTCAACACTTAGTGAACAACTTAACGGAAATATAACGTGTGAAGTATGAATAGGTAGATTTTACCAAGAATAAAGAGTGAAAGTACATCGTAATGAAACGTTTCAATCATGTACATATTTCAAACAAAAAGCAACAGAATACAATGATTGTAAATTTCAACTCAGTTCCCAGGATCGACTTTCTATTAACCTCGGCATTGGAATATGAATGCGTTGTTTTCTTGTTCAGCACACGCGAGGACTGTTGAAGAAGAAAACAACGCATTCAAATTTCAACTCAATTTGACTAATAAAAAATATATCAATAAATACCAAAAGATGTCTTTAAAACCTACTTTCACTGAACCTCGGCAAAAATAATCAATATTGTTCTAAATTATCAAACTTTCACAAGGTTGGTACAAAAAATCTTCTTTACATAACGTTTCGACATCGTTTTCTCCACAAGCGGACTGATCCGGGTCGATGGGCTACAGGATGGTCGTCTTCGCAATGTGGGTGTTAGTGTTCGCATCATGTCAAATTCAGTGAGGTCGAACACTGTTTGAATGAAGAACCTCTAGCAGGTTTCTTTTTATACAGGACGGATGTCAGAGGTGTTTCCACCAGCTAATATCATCTGATTTTTGGGCGGCCGTGCATAGTTGATATTTTATTAACTGGCACATAATGTACTATTTTAAAAACCTGCCTTTCAATAATCCTCAGCAAGAATAACGAATGTTGTTGTAGATTCCCGAGGTGACAAGAGGTTATCATAAAGCATCTGCTAGTGTCAGCTCACTAATCTAAAACAATACTGACTATTCTTGCCGAGGCTTAATAAAAACGGTTTTTTCAAACAGAGCTATCTTATGTGCCTGCTATTGAAATACCAACTATTTCGGGTGGCAATAACACTGAAAAAGCAGATTATACTGGATGGCGGAAATAAAACAGTATCCGTCCTATACAAAAGGTCACCCCTAGAGGTTCTTCATTCGAGCAGTGCTCCAGTTCACTGGGTACGACTCATACGACAATAAACACGCATATCGCAAGGACGAACACCCATGGAACATCGACTCGCATCAATACGGCATGTGAGCTCAGTAATCCAGAACGATACTGACAAACTGAATCACTAACGCTACATTTAAACAGTGCAGAAACTGTCCTACTGCTCAAACTTTAAAGCAGCACAAGTCTAAGATTCTATACGACGCCGAAACTCTTCCAATATATTTTTGTCATACCTAATTACTACCTTGAATTCAATACAGGAACAAGTATGTGTAACATCAACGAGTATCGAGGCATAACTTGACCAGTAGCATACCTTACACATATAACTGAGCTGCCAAGATGAACAATGTAAACATTTCCGCTTAAAACAGTGAGCCATATGAAGTAGAAATATACAAATTAATCTTCAAAACTTGAGGAAAACAGGAGTCGATGATGAAACTGTTGTGGATATCACGATGTGTTATAGTAACCCATACAAGCAATGTCAGATATAAAGCTCCAGAAATGTACAGGGAGGAAGCAGGGCCATCAGACAATCATTTAATCTGGCAGAGTGTCAAACGTAGACACAATCCGTCGATGGAAAATGATCTAGACAAAATGGCACTAAACACTTATCATCTTAGGAACAGCCATTGAAGGTGTGGATTACAAAGCGGACAATAGAATTTCTGGCCAAAGTAGTTTGATTTCTTCACCTTTCAGGAACACGCCCCCTTTTAGTGGGTGTTTTGATTTTTTAAATAACCAGAAATAAGCGTGTATGACTTACACCGTAGGAGTTGTTAAAAATGAGCAGCCAAAATTCTCGAAAGAAGCAAGACTACCTTGTGCAAAACAGACCATTACCAATATGACAAAAGCACCATTACTTGTAAGAAAATCAAGAGTTAATTTTTGTACTACATTATCATCTAGATCTTATCTGACGTCTTTCCTCTAATCCATCATTAGACCGCCGCTGAGGCACAAAGTGCGCTGCCGCTGGGCTAGGTCGTAGCGCCGCGATTTTTTTAGCCAGGTCATCCTTGGGACTTTTCTCATCCAGTAACATTCCTTCGTCACGGTGCGTCTAGAAATCATTCAAAACCAGGTGAATATTGTAAGAAACACAACATAATCTTGTCAGCAATTATGCAATCCACCTTTTGAATAGTAATTTTAAAAACATGTCCATTCCCATCGACCGTTAATACGGAGTAGCCATCGTACCAACTGAGCTAAATTACTGCCATTATTATTACTACTACCACCACTACTACTACTACTACTACTTCTATTACTACTACTACTACTGCTACTACCAGAATTACTATTTCACTACCAGTACTATCATCATTATTCGTTTTATTACACCACGCAATTATATGAAAATAAAAAAAGATAATAATCAGAGCAATTACCACACATAATCAGAATAGAATTCAAGATGATAGAATCCAACCAAAAACATAATTGGGTAACTAAGCAGTCACAATATGGACTGCCTAAACGTTTCGGCATTACATGAACACATTATGTTCTTGCTCATTAATCTTTTAAATGGTCATCGTATAGTAAAATTATAGCGAAATAGTAATGTCACAATCTTTTGAAAAAACAGAAAGCTGAAGAAGTACATGGAAGAAACGCGCTGAGAGAAAAAAAAAGTGCAACTCATTGATTATAAAGGATAAAAAGGATAAAGCTCTCGGCGTTGATCAATCCCTGAGGGATGCGCCATGTATTCAACTTCATTAAGCATCGTTGGAGGTGATTGAATGCATATCTGGCCTTTACTGACTAGCGGTGGCCGGCCGATGTATCGAGCCAGTGCTGCTATCCTCCCAGACAAGTCTGGTACCAATTTGCCGAGCCCGGAGGGATGGAAGGCTTGGTGGGCCATGGGCGCATTTCACGTGCGCGTCGCAGTGGCGCCTCCAACCACTGCGCCACACGCGCCCTTTCATTGGTTATACTCATCGATATTTATCCTACTGTTAACTTTTTTTCTCTGTTGCCTACTACAATTTTTGACGGCAGGGTATTCCGTCTAAGACAACCATCGTGGTGCTGAGATATTTGCAAAACTCAGGACTGCATTTGTCTGCGGTGGTGGACGAACCCGCTACTACCCTTTCCGGGTGCGAATGCATTCATCACTATACCATGCGGTTCCTTCGTTGCGCCCGTCTCTCGGCAAGTTTCCCATCTCTTCAGAAATCAATCATCAATGGGGTCGGTCTGGGTAGCACAAATCTGCATAGTGTGGTGGTGAACGCATTGGCCCTGGAAAGGGTAATAGCCCGTCTGTTCCACAGATATCGGCGGTCCGGAGTTTTTCAAATATCTTAGGACCATTGTGGCTGTACTTACCATTATGTTTCGTAATAAACGATGCGTTTAGCTGTTTCTTGTCATGAAGTAACTCTTAACTAACTCAGAATTCCGTAATAAAAATAGCAGCTAATGAAGGTGATGTTATTGCTCTCAAAATGTTTTCAAAATCCGAAAAGTTTATAAATCCATGATTTTGGAAACACTAGGTTGACAATGACTTGCACCAAAAACCACCGCTTTAGTTCGAAAGAATGTCCCCCTCCATCACAAAAGAAAAAGGAAAGGAAACATAACTTGGAAAAAACAATACATTGTTTTTTGAGTAAAATAAAATATAATTCGGAAACATACACTCTATAAAACCATTTAACAACATCCAAATGAAAAACAGCCTACGTTTTTAATCCGATAATCGAATCGAAACAAACGAGGATTCAAGATGAGTCGAGGAAATGAGACATATTTCACACGCCAGCGGCATCGAACTGTTCCATCTTCTATCACCGGGATTACACTGATCGTCTATTTAAAAAATTGAGAACAATTAATAAAACGATTTAATTAAAGCACATACTTCCATTTCCACATGTGGTAACGTAAATTGACCCAAAACACCAATCGTCCCCAGATGACGCATAAGTTGATCAAGTCCACTAAAAAAGGACAACCTATCTAGAAAAAGAAACCGACAAACAACACTTAAATGACCCGTGTCTTCACATGTCATATGGGTCCTAGCACTTCTTGTAATCGTTTCATTCTTATTCAACCGTAAACAACGAAGGTACAGCTAGCAATGAGCATGAGTTCTACTGCGAATTGACGACATGTCACTTCATCTTTTCAACAATACGTTGAATGCTGGTCAAGAGTGATTTTCCAGAAGTGAAGACATTGCCGTAGTGGGTGGTTCCCATGTCCAATTCATAAGTTACTCGCTGCTGATGCTTCGGAGAGACTCCGCCTTGCAAATTAGATTCCACCAAGATTGCAGCTACTTCTGCGACGACAGCAAACCCTACAATTAGCCGACCGATATCCGCAACACGATTTGACAAGCCAACAACCAAAAAAGATGACAAAGATACCGAAATCTAAATCATAAAAAAGTCAATGTGAGTTTAAGGCAACCACTTAGAAAGAAGCTGTAAGAAAAAAGATACAAAACTGCGGTCTTAATCCTACCGTATGAACACCTAATTGAGAATGAAACAGCGTACAACAATAATAAACTTTCACCTGCATCACCTGTAGTCCCGTTGATCGTCGAGTGACTCGAGCGGGCGGCAGTAAATTTTTCCATGTCGAGTGCAAGAGCAGCCCAGTGGGTTCTGCTCGCTTTAGGGACTCGTAGAGTATCATATCTTTCTTCTAGGCTTATCGTGAAGAACTCTGACCATCGGGTCGGTGGTCTCCCTGCAGTACGTCTGACATCGCGAGGAATCCAGTCAATAACAGCCCTTGTCCATCGGTTATCATTCATACGCATTACGTGTCCGGCTCAACTTATCTTTGACTGCTTAGCGTATAGAACGGCATCTTTGATTTGCGATCGTAGACGTCGGTCGGAGCTTCGGATCCCATCCCCTACTTGAGTGAAACGGGATACTCCTAGCATCGTCCTTTCGACTGCGCGTTCAATAACGCTGAGTGATCTTTCATCCTGTTTACGCAGCGACCAGGGTTCTCAATCATACGTTAGGGAAGGACGAACCGTTGAGTCGAAAAGGTGGGCACGGAGTCGGGTGTTCTTTGTTCTCTTCACTAGATTATCCATGCTCTTGAAAGCTCCCCAAGCCACTCGTTTCCTTTTGCTCAGCTCTGTTGATAAGTCGTTCATCATATTGATTTCCCGACCTAGATAGACATAACTGTAGCATTCGAAGATATTCGCTCCGTTGAGCGTGAATGGGGCAAACTAAACCAATCCGTTCCACATAAACATCGCTTTATTTAGATTTAGTCGAAGACCAATCTTTCCACACGCTTTATCGAAGTTCGCAAGCATGCGTTCCGCTTGGCTAATGTCTGGCGTTATAAGAACGACATCATCAGCAAAGCGAAGGTGATGTATCTGCAGACCATCGATTTTCACTCCCATATTATCCCATTCCAATGTTCGCATGACGTTCTGGAGGGTGGCTGTAAATAATTTTGGCGAGATTGTATCACCCTGCCTAACTCCTCTCTTGACGTCAACGTTAATATCGTTGTAGAATGGAGAAATCTTAGTTGTGAAATTTTTGTACAGCTCACGAAGAATCTTTACGTACTGAGTAGGGACTCCTTGACTACCAAGGGCTTCCACGAATGCTTCTATCTCAATTGAATCAAAGGCCTTATGTAAGTCGACGAAAGTGAGAAAGAGCGGTCTTTTGTACTCTCGCGATACTTCAATGGGCTTTGTTATCGTGTGAATATGGTCCATCGTACTGATTCCTTTTCGAAACCCTGCTTGCTCGCATGGATATCCTTCGTCCAGTGTTCTGTCAATCCTGTTTAAGATGACTCGACTCAAGTGAAAAGATTGTAGACAACAGACAGAAAGTGGATTGGGCGATAGCTGCCTATATCGTGTAGGTCGCCCTTCTTGAACAACAACACGGTCTCGCTGGTCTTAAACTGAGTAGAGACCTTGCATTCAGACAGCTAACGTGTGTAGAGCCGGGTCAGTGTGTTTACGAGGACTGGCGAAAGGTTCTTCAGATGTTCTGATCTCATCCTATCCAGACCTGGTGCTGTTCGATTTTTCACCGACGAAATGGCATGTCGGATTTCGGAAGGGAGAACCAGTGGAACAACATATCCATCCTCTTTTATTTCATAAGACGAGAGGTGGACGTGGCTATCGAAGAGATCCGCGTAGTATTCGTGGATGATTTTCTACATTGCCTTTCTCGATGCTGTTTCTTGTAAATGGCGGAGCTTCGGCGGGTTTTGCGAATGCTTTTCCCAGCCTCTGCAGCTTCGACCATTACTGCTCCTCTTCTCTCTTTAAGATCTTCTTTTATCGTCTGCCTGCAATGTTTCGCAAGCTCGGACGTTAGTTCACGGTTGCCTGCAGCTCGTGCGATTCCACGCTGGCTCATTAGCTCGAGAGTTTCTGGAGATAGACGTCTCTTGGCGACCTTCGAACTCTCAGCTTTTATGGCGCTATCGTGAAGATGTTCAATGAGCCGATCGTATTCCTCGTCGATATTGTCGACAACGGTATCTT
Organism: Angiostrongylus cantonensis; assembly: GCA_009735665.1. Lineage (NCBI taxonomy): Eukaryota > Metazoa > Nematoda > Chromadorea > Rhabditida > Metastrongylidae > Angiostrongylus > Angiostrongylus cantonensis. The sequence goes on along the minus strand of MQTX01000232.1, from coordinate 202,195 downwards.
CCCAACAGCCGACTAATGAGCTGAATAAGTCCCAGTTTGTGGTGGTTCTGGGAGTTCGGTTTTTGAATTTAGCGGCTTTTTCTCCTTACCGCGGGAAATAAAATCTTGCCCAAAGGAGTCGGTGGTCTGATCCCGTGCAAAATTTTGGGACAACAGCGACATCGGTTAGGCAAAACTTCCTATTTACTGTGATGTGGTCTATTTCGTTATGATATTCTCCAATGGGAGATTCCCACGTCCCAACGTCCACGTCCCACGTTGACGGTGAGGCTTCTGGAATTGCGAGTTACCATGGATGGTTTTGGTCGCCATGATAAACTTGGAGCGCCGCTCACCCTGTTCGTTCCATTCTAATCCGTGGGTCCCAATGTGACATTCCTCAGACGATCTTCTCGGTCCAATTTTGGCATTGAAATCTCCAATGATGACCTCGAAGAATGTATGGTCTTCTCTGTAGAACTTCTCCAAGTCCATGTAGAACGCTTCGACTTCTTCCTCGTCGTAGTTTGATGTTGGCGCGCAAACGACGAAGATTGTCAAAGCCGGCGTTGATCCACATCTTTTTAATCGTAAACGTCCGATTCGGGTTGTAAGCTGTTCGAATGAATCGATGTTCACGGACAAACTTGTGTTGACGAGAACGCCGACACCGCCTACGCCTCCACTGTCGCATGTTTGGAGGTACAGTTCTTCTCCAGTGTCATTGACAGTTTTGAATGGGTGGCGTCGTCTCGTCTCGTCCAGCCGATGACGTATCTTATCATTCCTGTTTGCATGAGCAAGTCTTCTATCGAGGACTCGGATGCAAGTGTACGTGCACTGTAGGTACAGATCGTCACCATAGTTCTTGATCCAGGCAGCTTCCATTGGCCTTGAGATTTTAACAGCCTCTCCGTACTGGTCCTTCCCAACGCTGTGAAATTGGGGGCTCTTTCGGAGTCAGGAGAATGAGGCTTTTTTTTAAAACGCCAGCGGCATCGAACTGTTCCATCTTCTATCACCGGGATTACACTGATCGTCTATTTAAAAAATTGAGAACAATTAATAAAACGATTTAATTAAAGCACATACTTCCATTTCCACATGTGGTAACGTAAATTGACCCAAAACACCAATCGTCCCCAGATGACGCATAAGTTGATCAAGTCCACTAAAAAAGGACAACCTATCTAGAAAAAGAAACCGACAAACAACACTTAAATGACCCGTGTCTTCACATGTCATATGGGTCCTAGCACTTCTTGTAATCGTTTCATTCTTATTCAACCGTAAACAACGAAGGTACAGCTAGCAATGAGCATGAGTTCTACTGCGAATTGACGACATGTCACTTCATCTTTTCAACAATACGTTGAATGCTGGTCAAGAGTGATTTTCCAGAAGTGAAGACATTGCCGTAGTGGGTGGTTCCCATGTCCAATTCATAAGTTACTCGCTGCTGATGCTTCGGAGAGACTCCGCCTTGCAAATTAGATTCCACCAAGATTGCAGCTACTTCTGCGACGACAGCAAACCCTACAATTAGCCGACCGATATCCGCAACACGATTTGACAAGCCAACAACCAAAAAAGATGACAAAGATACCGAAATCTAAATCATAAAAAAGTCAATGTGAGTTTAAGGCAACCACTTAGAAAGAAGCTGTAAGAAAAAAGATACAAAACTGCGGTCTTAATCCTACCGTATGAACACCTAATTGAGAATGAAACAGCGTACAACAATAATAAACTTTCACCTGCATCACCTGTAGTCCCGTTGATCGTCGAGTGACTCGAGCGGGCGGCAGTAAATTTTTCCATGTCGAGTGCAAGAGCAGCCCAGTGGGTTCTGCTCGCTTTAGGGACTCGTAGAGTATCATATCTTTCTTCTAGGCTTATCGTGAAGAACTCTGACCATCGGGTCGGTGGTCTCCCTGCAGTACGTCTGACATCGCGAGGAATCCAGTCAATAACAGCCCTTGTCCATCGGTTATCATTCATACGCATTACGTGTCCGGCTCAACTTATCTTTGACTGCTTAGCGTATAGAACGGCATCTTTGATTTGCGATCGTAGACGTCGGTCGGAGCTTCGGATCCCATCCCCTACTTGAGTGAAACGGGATACTCCTAGCATCGTCCTTTCGACTGCGCGTTCAATAACGCTGATTGATTTTTAATCCTGCTTACGCAGCGATCGGGTTTTTGACGCATGCCTTAGAGCAGGAAGAACCGTTGAGTCGAAAAGGTGGGCACGGAGTCGGGTGTTCTTTGTTCTCTTCACTAGATTATCCATGCTCTTGAAAGCTCCCCAAGCCACTCGTTTCCTTTTGCTCAGCTCTGTTGATAAGTCGTTCATCATATTGATTTCCCGACCTAGATAGACATAACTGTAGCATTCGAAGATATTCGCTCCGTTGAGCGTGAATGGGGCAAACTAAACCAATCCGTTCCACATAAACATCGCTTTATTTAGATTTAGTCGAAGACCAATCTTTCCACACGCTTTATCGAAGTTCGCAAGCATGCGTTCCGCTTGGCTAATGTCTGGCGTTATAAGAACGACATCATCAGCAAAGCGAAGGTGATGTATCTGCAGACCATCGATTTTCACTCCCATATTATCCCATTCCAATGTTCGCATGACGTTCTGGAGGGTGGCTGTAAATAATTTTGGCGAGATTGTATCACCCTGCCTAACTCCTCTCTTGACGTCAACGTTAATATCGTTGTAGAATGGAGAAATCTTAGTTGTGAAATTTTTGTACAGCTCACGAAGAATCTTTACGTACTGAGTAGGGACTCCTTGACTACCAAGGGCTTCCACGAATGCTTCTATCTCAATTGAATCAAAGGCCTTATGTAAGTCGACGAAAGTGAGAAAGAGCGGTCTTTTGTACTCTCGCGATACTTCAATGGGCTTTGTTATCGTGTGAATATGGTCCATCGTACTGATTCCTTTTCGAAACCCTGCTTGCTCGCATGGATATCCTTCGTCCAGTGTTCTGTCAATCCTGTTTAAGATGACTCGACTCAAGTGAAAAGATTGTAGACAACAGACAGAAAGTGGATTGGGCGATAGCTGCCTATATCGTGTAGGTCGCCCTTCTTGAACAACAACACGGTCTCGCTGGTCTTAAACTGAGTAGAGACCTTGCATTCAGACAGCTAACGTGTGTAGAGCCGGGTCAGTGTGTTTACGAGGACTGGCGAAAGGTTCTTCAGATGTTCTGATCTCATCCTATCCAGACCTGGTGCTGTTCGATTTTTCACCGACGAAATGGCATGTCGGATTTCGGAAGGGAGAACCAGTGGAACAACATATCCATCCTCTTTTATTTCATAAGACGAGAGGTGGACGTGGCTATCGAAGAGATCCGCGTAGTATTCGTGGATGATTTTCTACATTGCCTTTCTCGATGCTGTTTCTTGTAAATGGCGGAGCTTCGGCGGGTTTTGCGAATGCTTTTCCCAGCCTCTGCAGCTTCGACCATTACTGCTCCTCTTCTCTCTTTAAGATCTTCTTTTATCGTCTGCCTGCAATGTTTCGCAAGCTCGGACGTTAGTTCACGGTTGCCTGCAGCTCGTGCGATTCCACGCTGGCTCATTAGCTCGAGAGTTTCTGGAGATAGACGTCTCTTGGCGACCTTCGAACTCTCAGCTTTTATGGCGCTATCGTGAAGATGTTCAATGAGCCGATCGTATTCCTCGTCGATATTGTCGACAACGGTATCTTCCCAACAGCCGACTAATGAGCTGAATAAGTCCCAGTTTGTGGTGGTTCTGGGAGTTCGGTTTTTGAATTTAGCGGCTTTTTCTCCTTACCGCGGGAAATAAAATCTTGCCCAAAGGAGTCGGTGGTCTGATCCCGTGCAAAATTTTGGGACAACAGCGACATCGGTTAGGCAAAACTTTCTATTTACTATGATGTGGTCTATTTCGTTATGGTACTCTCCATTGGGAGATTCCCACGTCCATCGTTGACGGTGAGGTTTCTGGAATTGCGAGTTACCATGGATGGTTTTGGTCGCCATGATAAACTTGGAGCGCCGCTCACCCTGTTCGTTCCATTCTAATCCGTGGGTCCCAATGTGACATTCCTCAGACGATCTTCTCGGTCCAATTTTAGCATTGAAATCTCCAATGATGACCTCGAAGAATGTATGGTCTTCTCTGTAGAACTTCTCCAAGTCCATGTAGAACGCTTCGACTTCTTCCTCGTCGTAGTTTGATGTTGGCGCGCAAACGACGAAGATTGTCAAAGCCGGCGTTGATCCACATCTTTTTAATCGTAAACGTCCGATTCGGGTTGTAAGCTGTTCGAATGAATCGATGTTCACGGACAAACTTGTGTTGACGAGAACGCCGACACCGCCTACGCCTCCACTGTCGCATGTTTGGAGGTACAGTTCTTCTCCAGTGTCATTGACAGTTTTGAATGGGTGGCGTCGTCTCGTCTCGTCCAGCCGATGACGTATCTTATCATTCCTGTTTGCATGAGCAAGTCTTCTATCGAGGACTCGGATGCAAGTGTACGTGCACTGTAGGTACAGATCGTCACCATAGTTCTTGATCCAGGCAGCTTCCATTGGCCTTGAGATTTTAACAGCCTCTCCGTACTGGTCCTTCCCAACGCTGTGAAATTGGGGGCTCTTTCGGAGTCAGGAGAATGAGGCTTTTTTTTAAACTGTATTTAGCCTTTTTGATACCCACGTATAGTTTGCTGGGCTCTCAACGTGGGGGCTGGTTACACTCACGGGTAACTTGCCAGTCTCTCCCAGAGAGGACATGGAGTTTATTTGTTGGAGGCGACTCCTAACCGCCTCCCATATACTTCGCTGTCACTTGATTGCAGGCTTTTGGCCGAATTGACTCGTAGAATACAATCCGCATAAAGCGAGAACGCACCCACACACGCATGCATGAATACGCCTAGCAAATACGGAAAGTATGTGCCAAATCGGCGCAGCAGAAACAGGGAGTCCATCCCCTGGATCCACCTGCGTCTCAGGGAAGCAAAGGTCGCTTTTGGTCCGCGATTAACCCCCTATCCGCCACCTGGGGACGCACCACGTAGCCTCCCGACTAACTGGCTCGAGATCCCTCGTATGAGGGAGATCCGTGGAATAGACGTTTAGAGAGTTAAATATGCAAAGATCGCAAATGTTCGAAAAAGAGCAAAAAGAGAGCTTTATTACTCAAAGAAGAAACATTTAAAAACAACTCACTGCTTCTTGAAACCAAATATTTGATCGTCACATAAAACATCTTTGCGGTAAAAGGTATAATCAAGCCGTTGTTTAAACATAAGGGGAACCTAAACTGAATAAGATTGGAAAATTATGTGGAAACAAAACAACGGAAAAGTGAAAACTAACCGTCTCAAGGACCCGTTGTTGAACATGCTGCAGTTGGAACGGAGCAGGTTTCTCATGAGAAAAATCCATGTTGGTAGAAAAGCCACATCGAATGGTCGAACAATCTGCTGTGGCTCGCCATGCGTATGGTGAGAAACGCCGCAGCATTAGTTTGGCAACAATAGCTGAACTAGAGCTGGGTTAACTTCAAGGTAAAGTTTAGCAAACAAAGGTAGCAGTAAGAATGGTGACAACCACCTTCATAAAGCAGAATAGTTTTTTTCTAAAACTTCATGTGAAATCTAGGCGAAAACTCTCACAGGGCTAATTCGCGCATGAACCCAACTCACAAAGAACGGAGGAGCGTAGGAAGTTGTGAAACAGGTTAGCCGAGACCAGAAGGCATCATAAAGCAACGCAGTGGTCATGAATAACACTTGAGAACTTCGTCCTCATAAAATGAAAACAGACATGCAAAAATCGCAGATGAAAGAGAAAATTTTCATCGAATAGGATGGAAGAGCTATGACAACATTTGAACAAAGGATGGAACCGATCGAATATAACTTTTCACCCTCTACAAGCACGCCTAATACCAATAACCTGCTATAAATGAACAGATGGGAGAACTTTATCTTTAAGTACAATGGAACACAGTATATACCCAGAAACTTTGTCATAAATCCGGCAGGAATAAAATCTAAAAGATCCCACGACGTTTTTCCTCTTCACAAAGCTTCTCAGCCAAACGACGAACTTCTTTCGCTTCAATTTTCTTTCGTACTTCTTCTATTTCCATTTTCATAACCTCCATGGCTTTGGCACCTTCCCGATCGGACGCTGTTATCTAAAAAAAAAAAGAATAAATTACTACAAGTATTTGGAAATGGGCGAAATACCATGCATACCTTCCTATTAACTATTTTGTAAACCATTCCTTCACAATTGACATGTATATCCAGTGCTCCTTCAGTGGTAATCAGATTAGGCTAAATAGGTTAAACAGTGAAAATGAACAACAATTACAAGTAGCAATAAGTATAAATTTTCAACTAACTGATACCTCTCGCCTTGTGAGGAATGACGGAAGATATGTCCAAATACTCGATTTTAAGGTACTTAACCGCCATAGCAACACGACAGCATCTTCGTTTTCATAAATACATGAACCAATCTTCTGAAAAAAAAAAGCAATATGTCTTTGGATTGTGAGAAATAAGGAGCAGTTCCCAATAGTCTACGGGCACTGACCTCGACTTTATTAAATGGCGATCGATAACGAAAGTAGAACTTCATCTTGGCAACATGCATGAGCAGATCAGACTTCTTTAAAAATTTGTAGCCGTAGAGCTTATCTTCGAAAGATACGTCATCACAGCAAATCTCGATAAAAGGCATTATCCCTGTTTTTAGTTGGCATTGAAATCTCCAATGATGACCTTGAAGAATGTGTGGTCTTCTCTGTAGAACCTCTCCAAGTCCATGTAGAACGCTTCGACTTCTTCTTCGTCATAGTTTGATGTTGGCGCGTAAACGACGAAGATTGTCAAAGCCGGTGTTGATCCACATCTTCTTAATCGTAAAGGTCCGATTCGGTTTGTAAGCTGTTCGAATGAATCGATGTTCATGGACATACTCGTGTTGACGAGAACGCCGACACCGCCTACGCCTCCACTGTCGCATGTTTGGAGGTACAGTTCTTCTCCAGTGTCATTGACAGTTTTGAATGGGTGGCGTCGTCTCGTCTCGTCCAGCCGATGACGTATCTTATCATTCCTGTTTGCATGAGCAAGTCTTCTATCGAGGACTCGGATGCAAGTGTACGTGCACTGTAGGTACAGATCGTCACCATAGTTCTTGATCCAGGCAGCTTCCATTGGCCTTGAGATTTTAACAGCCTCTCCGTACTGGTCCTTCCCAACGCTGTGAAATTGGGGGCTCTTTCGGAGTCAGGAGAATGAGGCTTTTTTTTAAACTGTATTTAGCCTTTTTGATACCCACGTATAGTTTGCTGGGCTCTCAACGTGGGGGCTGGTTACACTCACGGGTAACTTGCCAGTCTCTCCCAGAGAGGACATGGAGTTTATTTGTTGGAGGCGACTCCTAACCGCCTCCCATATACTTCGCTGTCACTTGATTGCAGGCTTTTGGCCGAATTGACTCGTAGAATACAATCCGCATAAAGCGAGAACGCACCCACACACGCATGCATGAATACGCCTAGCAAATACGGAAAGTATGTGCCAAATCGGCGCAGCAGAAACAGGGAGTCCATCCCCTGGATCCACCTGCGTCTCAGGGAAGCAAAGGTCGCTTTTGGTCCGCGATTAACCCCCTATCCGCCACCTGGGGACGCACCACGTAGCCTCCCGACTAACTGGCTCGAGATCCCTCGTATGAGGGAGATCCGTGGAATAGACGTTTAGAGAGTTAAATATGCAAAGATCGCAAATGTTCGAAAAAGAGCAAAAAGAGAGCTTTATTACTCAAAGAAGAAACATTTAAAAACAACTCACTGCTTCTTGAAACCAAATATTTGATCGTCACATAAAACATCTTTGCGGTAAAAGGTATAATCAAGCCGTTGTTTAAACATAAGGGGAACCTAAACTGAATAAGATTGGAAAATTATGTGGAAACAAAACAACGGAAAAGTGAAAACTAACCGTCTCAAGGACCCGTTGTTGAACATGCTGCAGTTGGAACGGAGCAGGTTTCTCATGAGAAAAATCCATGTTGGTAGAAAAGCCACATCGAATGGTCGAACAATCTGCTGTGGCTCGCCATGCGTATGGTGAGAAACGCCGCAGCATTAGTTTGGCAACAATAGCTGAACTAGAGCTGGGTTAACTTCAAGGTAAAGTTTAGCAAACAAAGGTAGCAGTAAGAATGGTGACAACCACCTTCATAAAGCAGAATAGTTTTTTTCTAAAACTTCATGTGAAATCTAGGCGAAAACTCTCACAGGGCTAATTCGCGCATGAACCCAACTCACAAAGAACGGAGGAGCGTAGGAAGTTGTGAAACAGGTTAGCCGAGACCAGAAGGCATCATAAAGCAACGCAGTGGTCATGAATAACACTTGAGAACTTCGTCCTCATAAAATGAAAACAGACATGCAAAAATCGCAGATGAAAGAGAAAATTTTCATCGAATAGGATGGAAGAGCTATGACAACATTTGAACAAAGGATGGAACCGATCGAATATAACTTTTCACCCTCTACAAGCACGCCTAATACCAATAACCTGCTATAAATGAACAGATGGGAGAACTTTATCTTTAAGTACAATGGAACACAGTATATACCCAGAAACTTTGTCATAAATCCGGCAGGAATAAAATCTAAAAGATCCCACGACGTTTTTCCTCTTCACAAAGCTTCTCAGCCAAACGACGAACTTCTTTCGCTTCAATTTTCTTTCGTACTTCTTCTATTTCCATTTTCATAACCTCCATGGCTTTGGCACCTTCCCGATCGGACGCTGTTATCTAAAAAAAAAAAGAATAAATTACTACAAGTATTTGGAAATGGGCGAAATACCATGCATACCTTCCTATTAACTATTTTGTAAACCATTCCTTCACAATTGACATGTATATCCAGTGCTCCTTCAGTGGTAATCAGATTAGGCTAAATAGGTTAAACAGTGAAAATGAACAACAATTACAAGTAGCAATAAGTATAAATTTTCAACTAACTGATACCTCTCGCCTTGTGAGGAATGACGGAAGATATGTCCAAATACTCGATTTTAAGGTACTTAACCGCCATAGCAACACGACAGCATCTTCGTTTTCATAAATACATGAACCAATCTTCTGAAAAAAAAAAGCAATATGTCTTTGGATTGTGAGAAATAAGGAGCAGTTCCCAATAGTCTACGGGCACTGACCTCGACTTTATTAAATGGCGATCGATAACGAAAGTAGAACTTCATCTTGGCAACATGCATGAGCAGATCAGACTTCTTTAAAAATTTGTAGCCGTAGAGCTTATCTTCGAAAGATACGTCATCACAGCAAATCTCGATAAAAGGCATTATCCCTGTTTTTAGAGTGCCCGGAACCTGAAAAAGAAGAAATCAATAAAACTGTCAAAGAAAAACGACAATTGTTCAACTCACCACGTTTTCTAACAGCCAATCTACGCGAAATAGCGTTTCCTTTGAAGGAATTTGCGGTAATGCTTGTTGACTAGAGCAAAATCCTCTATACGACGTTGGAAGAGGCTCTTGATTGAGAGCAGCTTAGAAAGAATATCTGTGTGGCGAAAATTCGATAGATATGAGAAAATCTGAGCAATCGAAACCATGGATTGGTCCAGACAGTCTTGGGAAGTTGTATAACCGGAGAACGGGCGCCGAACAAAGCAGACACGACGGTATTCGCATACTCCGCAATATAGCATTCATAGTTCCTCTCCTTTAAGTACAGTCTACAATGCAAAATAGACTTTTAGGACCAATACAGAACAATGAAACAGAGAAACATCACAGAAGACAACAAGAGACTGGAAACGATAAACAAGCGGCAAATCTGCCTCACCTTCATAGTCGTCCAAATTAAATAATCGACCGACCCACCAAAAGACAGGCGACGAAAAATCACGGGCTTCACTATTGTAAATAGTTGTGACGTCGGATGAAAAGTTTGTTAGTAACCGTAACGCTGAAAAACCCAGATGAAGAAGAAGTGGCCACGTCCGAGTAAAAGCTGAAAGATAAAGCTGTCAGCGTTGATCAATCCGTGAGAGATGCGTCTTGCATTCGATTTCATCAAGCATCGTTGGAGGTGTGCATATCTGTCCTATACAAGGACTCACACTGGTCTGCCAGTGTATCGAGCCAGAGCCGCTATCCTCTCAGAGAAGTCTGGTACCAATTTGCCGACCCCGGAGAAATGGAAGGCTTGGTGGGCCAGTGGCGCGGCGATCGATTCTATTTGTGTTGCAGAACTCCTCCGACCACTACGCCACACGCGTCCTTACGTCTGAGTAATCCATTAGAAATGTATTAAATCCGAAAATCATAGCTGCGAAAATTTTCTGATATGAGTTGTGGATCCAATTTACAATGCGGAAAGCAATTGTGATTAGATACGTGGGGATTCTGGATCTGTCCTGAAATTATGGAATTCTCAAGCTCGTTGAAAATGAAAGGACCGCTTTTAGAAATAGCTTGCTGCAATCATAGATTTTCATTCAACAATCATAGTTAGTGGCATTGTCACCTTAACGAGACGGTGGACGGTCGACGTGATCGATATCTGATCCGATAGCTTATGATCGATTCAAAATATCCATTTAAAAGTAGGCTAAATAAGATTTTTTATCTTGTGCACCACATGGTGTCTTTTCTCAGCTAAAGGAACTGAAAACGAAATGCATTTTGGCCCGAAATCACGCGTAGTGTGAAGTTTTAGTTCTGACGCGTTCAAGATGATATGAGTCAAATGTGCCTCACACGTTGCTGCAAATTATTTAAATCCCTCTTACGAAAAAAAACACTTTATACATGCGCGAAAATATGAGCTATATATGGCATACACAAAAGAAAAAATATTGTGCTTTCAGCAAGGAATGGAAATCGTTCGCCGATTCCACACTGCATTTAAATCAGTGTATATTGTCGCGTCTCAACTCATAATGAATTTCAGTAATCCAAATAAGAATCACTGAAATCTATAATTTTTGGCCAAAATGATGCAAATTTATTTGCCTTGAAATTTGAACGAAGCCTTTGCTAATCTCAGTAAGGTATCCCGTGAAGTCCCGAAAGTCGAGTTGAAGCTTTTCCAATTCGCCACCATGGACCAGATTTTAAATGTGTTATTGCCAAAAAACCACTCTTTCTCCACCGACCCACTCCTAGCTTGGCTTCCAGGTGATAATGTAAAACTATTCTTGATTTTGGGAGACCTTTTTGGGTAATGAATCTCAGCACCATTAGAGAAATATATTCTGTAAGAAGCTCATATCGGTCTATCAAGTTAGTAAGAACTTAATCATTAGTACATAGAGGTCAGAATGTCGGTCCCACTGCTAGGTATTGCAAATGAAAATGGCTTTTCCATTGGAGTGACTGGAACACCGCAGAGCACTGCGACAAAGATAGAGTGATCCTTCCTCACTTGTCCACTTGGATGGCCCGTCTTCACTGGGTTTCCTACAGTCCTACAGTCTCGAGAGCAGCCTAGTCAAGGTCCTGGTGGTCACCACCACAGCCGGCCGCCGCTATTGTGAATCAAAAGAATGTTTGTCAGTATGTAACTAATTTGATATTAGAGCGATAGTGTGTTCTGGTATTGGTTTACTCCTAAATGGGCTTCCTAATAGAAGCACCAGACTCCTTAGCATGCAAAGCCCTGATGGGGAGGTGAATCATCGCAGCTTGACACCCCGGAACACCTCCCAACCATGACGAAGCGATAAAGCGTTGGTAAGGTAATCTATGTTTATATCGAATAAAAGCAAAAACTACAGCAGGTTTATTGCCACTTAAGTCAAATGTTGTTCTCGTTTGTGTCGAGGTAGCTTTAATGGAGAGTTCTCACGCCGTCACTACAGGTTGTTCATTTTTGACATTAGTAGATTCATTTGCCATAGATTGCTGCAATAACAGAGATGAGTCTTGGCAATGGCTTACTTGTCTGGGCTTCCATATGGGTACATCGAACTACTGAGGTTAAAAGGAAATCCTCTGGTAATGTGAAACTCCGCTGTACTTCACAATTAAATAGGAGCCATCGAAGCACGGAGATAAAAAAAGTGCCTTGTCGATATTTTGTTGCACTCTACCTTAGAGTATTCTACTATAGAAATAACTTTTAATAGTATTCTTTAGATGCCTAAACTGGTAGAGTAACATTATCTTTGCTACCGGGTATGAAAGACCTTTATGTAAGGTTGAACCTCTGCTGTACATGGTAGTATAGCCTTCAGGAACGTTCACTCCGCTTAGGAGGCATGAGGTGGCAATACAATACCGGATTGTTTGCTGTAATGACAGGGACATTAAACCAACCCTGTCAGGGTTCTTTGTTCACTAAATGACAAGTATTCGCCCACCACAACCTCATCACAGTATACAGAAGCAGGGCTATTTCGAAAGTTTCTGACGAAAGATACCTCACTCGCTAATACCTTGTCACATTGTGCAAAAGTCAAAGTGCGGTTTACCTGGCGCGGTAACGAGTCGCCTCCCACACAGTCCACAGCATTTTAATTTATAGTTTTTAAAAGAATTCATATTCAGTAAATAATACCTATACATCCAAGCGCGGTCTCTAGGAAACTGCTGGCAGTGCAAGTAGTGTTTTTCTACTGCTGCTTTCAAGTTCCCCCACAATCGCATGCAACAATGTCTACTCCTTCACAAAAGGCATATGTTGGCATGGAGTCACTACTAAACGTGCCTGTCATAATTAAAAATTTGTTCGAAACAAACCGCATCTTGCTACCACTTTCTAGTCTCTGATTACTTTCTTGTTCTTCTTCTGAATCCAGGGAATGTAGTATTAGGATAGCCTCAAATGTTCACAAACAGGCGCTGAACCTTGCGGAGCAAAATGAATTTTACCACTTTGTGATCAGGGTTCAGAAAATTCGACGTGTCGTTTTTCTTCTAACTGGATAATCTCGCCAAGTGCATAACCGTGTGACTGAAGGCAGCATTTCAACATGAATATTTTGTTCCCAGAAAGCCGTGCTATCGTGTAAGTCGTTATATAGCAGGTAGCGGCATCATTACGACAAAAACTTTTTTGATTTATAGGGTAGTGGGTGTTCAAAAGAAAAAGTAATGTGATTTAAAGGAGCTAAACAACTTAGTGCTCTAGGGTAAGAAATAGCTTAGCTAGCACTTATGTAGATGGACCTAAGTGCATGTCAGGTTGAAACACATCAGTCTTCACGAAAAGTAAAAGTGACATAGGTGAACAATTGATCACTTTCACTCTAATTTTTCACCGATTCTGTTCGCTTCCATTCAAAACGTCATTACCGATCTGACTGAGGCTACTGATTGAGCTGTGTGGTTTATTGCTGACCTTCAACTTTGGTCTGTGGGCAGAAACGATCACCGCTGTTGTAGTTCAAACGAGTTTTTCATGGCATTGAAACTAACAGTTGTATAGTAAATGGTTAAAAGAAGGTCGGAAACTTAAAATTCTGGTTTGCTAAGGAAAGCGAACCACAGTTGTTTATGGAGTTGTGAACTGTGGCTTCGATAAGGCTGAAAAGATCTCGAGCTTAACTAGGCAAGGTTTTTTAATGATTAAATTTGATTGCTTCTGAACATGGATTATTCGGGTTACATCGTCTTATGCTCTCACTAAAAAATATGAAACAGTTCTGTCTACAATTCGATGAATCGATGTTTTTTTTTTCAGTAGATGCGTTCCATGGGCTTCCATAGCATGACTTTTCCTCTGTTTCCTTTTTTTTGCGTCAGCCAACGTCGTATGTATCACATTGTGAGGATCCCAGCACTTCCTACATTCCATTCCTTTCGCCGCATACACCTGCTATGAAAGTCTTCGAACTTCTTTTCTGTACTTTCGATAGCCGCTTGAGGTTTTTATGGTTTTAGCAAATGTCGCAGAATGCTCGCCGGGTTTATTCACCCTGCGATCCCGGGATAGTCGTGCTGAGGCGTTCCCATACGGACTACAGTGAGTCGCAAGACAAGCATTGCACCAATTTTCGGGCCCCAGAGAGATGAGAAGGCTGCTTGACCCGAAGTGGGATCGAGCCAGTAGGTGGGTAAGTTGGGGCGTCCACGTAATGAATGAAATCACTGCTACTGCTCCACCAACTACCATTTCATGTGTTATAGAACTTTTATTTCAAACGTGGTATATATGATAATGCTCATTCTATGTTACAAAAAAAGCTAAGGACTCTGGTAGCGAAACTGCTGGCAGTGCAAGTAGTGTTTTTCTACTGCTGCTTTCAAGTTCCCCCACAATCGCATGCAACAATGTCTACTCCTTCACAAAAGGCATATGTTGGCATGGAGTCACTACTAAACGTGCCTGTCATAATTAAAAATTTGTTCGAAACAAACCGCATCTTGCTACCACTTTCTAGTCTCTGATTACTTTCTTGTTCTTCTTCTGAATCCAGGGAATGTAGTATTAGGATAGCCTCAAATGTTCACAAACAGGCGCTGAACCTTGCGGAGCAAAATGAATTTTACCACTTTGTGATCAGGGTTCAGAAAATTCGACGTGTCGTTTTTCTTCTAACTGGATAATCTCGCCAAGTGCATAACCGTGTGACTGAAGGCAGCATTTCAACATGAATATTTTGTTCCCAGAAAGCCGTGCTATCGTGTAAGTCGTTATATAGCAGGTAGCGGCATCATTACGACAAAAACTTTTTTGATTTATAGGGTAGTGGGTGTTCAAAAGAAAAAGTAATGTGATTTAAAGGAGCTAAACAACTTAGTGCTCTAGGGTAAGAAATAGCTTAGCTAGCACTTATGTAGATGGACCTAAGTGCATGTCAGGTTGAAACACATCAGTCTTCACGAAAAGTAAAAGTGACATAGGTGAACAATTGATCACTTTCACTCTAATTTTTCACCGATTCTGTTCGCTTCCATTCAAAACGTCATTACCGATCTGACTGAGGCTACTGATTGAGCTGTGTGGTTTATTGCTGACCTTCAACTTTGGTCTGTGGGCAGAAACGATCACCGCTGTTGTAGTTCAAACGAGTTTTTCATGGCATTGAAACTAACAGTTGTATAGTAAATGGTTAAAAGAAGGTCGGAAACTTAAAATTCTGGTTTGCTAAGGAAAGCGAACCACAGTTGTTTATGGAGTTGTGAACTGTGGCTTCGATAAGGCTGAAAAGATCTCGAGCTTAACTAGGCAAGGTTTTTTAATGATTAAATTTGATTGCTTCTGAACATGGATTATTCGGGTTACATCGTCTTATGCTCTCACTAAAAAATATGAAACAGTTCTGTCTACAATTCGATGAATCGATGTTTTTTTTTTCAGTAGATGCGTTCCATGGGCTTCCATAGCATGACTTTTCCTCTGTTTCCTTTTTTTTGCGTCAGCCAACGTCGTATGTATCACATTGTGAGGATCCCAGCACTTCCTACATTCCATTCCTTTCGCCGCATACACCTGCTATGAAAGTCTTCGAACTTCTTTTCTGTACTTTCGATAGCCGCTTGAGGTTTTTATGGTTTTAGCAAATGTCGCAGAATGCTCGCCGGGTTTATTCACCCTGCGATCCCGGGATAGTCGTGCTGAGGCGTTCCCATACGGACTACAGTGAGTCGCAAGACAAGCATTGCACCAATTTTCGGGCCCCAGAGAGATGAGAAGGCTGCTTGACCCGAAGTGGGATCGAGCCAGTAGGTGGGTAAGTTGGGGCGTCCACGTAATGAATGAAATCACTGCTACTGCTCCACCAACTACCATTTCATGTGTTATAGAACTTTTATTTCAAACGTGGTATATATGATAATGCTCATTCTATGTTACAAAAAAAGCTAAGGACTCTGGTAGCGTAGAAAATGTTCTCTTGACAAATGCGAAAGGACTGATGTATTGTAGTGGTTGGAGATGCCTTGAAATGCGTATGTCGTCGTTGCTTCTTTGATCAAACTCATGAGCTAAATGAAACCTTCCATTTCTATGGTTTCTATGTGGTCTGTCTTGTTTATAGTTATATCTCGTGTAGAAAAATTGTCAATTCGACATTTTTCCGTGCATCATTATTCACTTTACGTAACACCCGACCATATTAGCTTTTCACTAATCACCTTAAAAAACTCAAAAGTGGAAGTGGAAGTATATGAAGTTGTAGCCAATGTTAGTTATTAAGAGAGAAAATGGAATAGACTATGCCCCCAAACAAAATCTTTCTCCTGACAAATTAAATCATAAGAAATCTTTTCAAACTGCCACTTTCAGATTCCATTTCGTTCACGAAAAATTTTCAAGCAGATGCAGCATTTATTTCAAACTATACTTTAAAGCCAGGAAGAGGACTGGAGAACCGTGCAAAGGGGAATAATCTCCTAATCTCAAGAAACGTCGACTTTGAAAAATCGATTTTTGCTGCAGAACCATGACAGTAACCTAACAATGTAAATAGTGTTGAAGCATCCATGGAGTTTTTACAAAACTGGGCACATTCCTTATGATGTACAACAGTTTACCATGATGTATAATTGGTTGAAGAGTGTTTTTTGGGTTGAATTGCGATGGGCACTGGAGTGGGGATTGGATTCATTCACTGAGCAGTCTTATCCTAGCTAACAAGGAGTTCGGCATTTTCATCTGAAAGCCTAGACAGTGGTATACCTGCGTCATGCTAAAATCCGACGAGATACCCATAGCCAACTTCTCCCTGAAAATGGCAAAAAAAAAATCAAGGCTGTAATCCTGTTGATAACCGTTGAGCAAGACGATTAGAAACCACTAGCGCCTGGTCGGAACACTGAGCGGTTGGCGGCACTGCAGCTGAAACAGGGTTTTGAAAGCACTGATACAGCGCTGCAACAAATGTTTCATAAATAATTTAGGCTCAGAAAGAAAAACTTCTCTAAAAAACTCTACGAAAACTTTTGTCAATAAGGGATTTACGTGAATTATCTCATAATTATTGAAGTATCCACTTCAACCAAAGAAAGTGAATATAAGGGCTGGCAAATATCTGAGGCCTGCTTTTTCGATTATACGACAGTAGATTCATCTTCTAAATTAATTTGAACAGAAATTTGAAAAATATAGTCTGTTTAAAAATTCTAAGCTTTACAAACGTTGACGCTCAGTGGATAAATTGAAACACACAGTGATGACCGCTGATAATCCAGGGAGACGTCCAAAAACATCATGGATCTTCGAACCTATTGGATATCCTATTCGAACCTCTCGATTACTAAAGGAACCACGGATGCAAGGTGGCAGCTGTGCTATCCGTAGTAACTAGGCCCTGTAATCACCAACAAAGCGTATTAATTTTGTTCATTTAATGGCTAATAAGACATTATTACAGTCATACCAGCGTAACAATCCACAGTCCATTCTGGATTACAAAAATATTTCGAGGAATAATACGAACATGCATGACGAACAAGAGTGCCTTCCCAATAGAATACTCCATTCTGTGCAAAATTCCATATTGGTATTGGTCATTCAGACTCACATACTTCTATTAATGATAGCTCATCTAACTTCTTTTAGACACACTCCTTTTCCTATCATCAGTCAACATTATTGAATTCGGCAAGAATGTTTCTTGCTAGAATGAAGTGTGCAGTATAACAACTGAGTCGAAATAAAAACCCACCACGTACAGACACGCCATTTAAGTATCGAAAAAGTAATGGCGGATTTTAACAGGCAGCGTTGAAATATTATAAATGTGCTTGGGCAAGGCTTTGTTTATAAACACAAATAAGGAGCCTCAAAGTCTACAAATGCTCACCAACAAGACAGCACGTTTATTTCGCTACTAAAAAATCCTAATATTCAAGTGATGAGAAAGCTTTCGGAAGCATTTCTAGATGAGTTTTTGGATGCTGAACATTTTCTCACCAAGTAGTTTTCGAAATTTGTGGAAAGTAGCAGACGCATGGCTAGAGGTCCGATAGGTATGCTGGATGAGGCAGAGCTGCGTAGACCGATTCGTTCTGCTTCTGCAATACGCAGTCAGGCGTTCTCGTGTACAGGGATTGGACATCTTCTTTCGACAAAGTTTGGGCACATATGCCGCAGTTGTGCTTCATTTCATCCAATTCGTCATATTACTCTATTGTTAACACATTGCCGCGGTTTAGAAAGCTGATCAATTCGCCCACAGACCAACAGCTGCTACCGTATTCCATTCTTGGTAAAAAAAATACCACCTGGTGAGGTGTCTCCGCATCGGTTCAATTCGGTCACTATGCTAAACATTATCAGTTGTCTTTATAGGACATACTCTCCATCACACATCATGAAAGGATCGAAAAATGGATGTTCTTTGTTTTACAAAAGAAGGCCGACTTCATAACTACGAGGTTTTTTTACTCGTTGTTCAATTTTACTGCTAGCTATTCATCGAACTCTTTTTCCTTTGCAATTTCTACCATATGGCGAAATGCCATTGTTTGAACAATGAAGAGTTAACTGTTCGGAAATATTTCGATTTGTTTTTAGAAGTTCATCATCGATTAGTAGCTTCAAAGTGGTCGTCGGGAACTGCTCATAACGCTTTTCATCAAAAAGGCTTATATTTTCGGTACGAAACATTTTGAACCATTTGCACATTTTATGCTGAGGACGGCATACTGGCTCACATTTTGGCTGCACTTCAAGCCGCTTTGAGTTAAGAGATGAATAGCTAGTACCAAGTGTTTCATAAACATAGTGACATAATCCACCCTTGCTTTTTGCGCCAACCTGCTGCTATAGGTAGTCAAATATTGTGTAGTTAAATAAATGCATAGGCCCATAAATGCGATTTTGTTATATGTTTTGGAATCTTCGCACGACCATCACAACTCAGTCGTTTCACTGTGCCAAAGTCCTCGTGTCTATGACGTGGATCTATTCTGGTCGACGTACGTTGTCGTTCACGACGACCTTGTCACAGTTGGTTAACGTTACTGATAAACATATCGACTCACTCATCCTATGGGTAATGGCTCTGTCGAAATTCTCTGCATTCTCATGCAATTCATGTCGTCATTCTTTTTCTTTTCACCGACATATGATTGCCACTTCTGTCCAGATGTGCCATTGACCAACCACACATCTGTTGTCGATGCTGTGGAACTGCTCGAACAAACAGCTTAGCTTAAGTTTAATTCAATTTTACGCCATCTTTGAGCTGTATCTATCGATAGATAGATTGCACAAGTTCTATTATCAAGGCTTTTCTTCGTTTAGCTTAGTTTGCACTCATGTGTGCATATGTGTGTACCTAAGCAGGTGTGAGACAGATCAGCTGTGCTTGCCGTCGCATGAGAGATCTGCACCCACCATAGCACATTATTTTCACCTTGTTCCACACTAAATGAAAAAAATACTAAAGAATTGATTTTCCATTGCTCATTCGCCTAGCGTTTCATATTTCATCCAATGCATGTCTTTAATTATATTTAACTGTTCCGGGTGTTTAGATTACTATTTTCTATCCTTAATGCTATCCAGACCAATAGAATTATCACTCTATAAATTCTGACGTATAATTAATTAAGTTGGTCATAGTGTAATGACGAAGTGTTTAGTCAACTAGCAGAACTAGAGGTGAGTTACGACTTAAATGTGGAAACGCATAAGAAAGGGCTTTTTCCAACCGGAAACGAGAATCCGCAATATTTGATGTGGCGTACTTCTTCATTGTGATAGACTTTATCTCAGGTAGACCTTATCTCTTTAGATTCGTAAGCACAACCTTTCCTTCTTTCACCGAATAAGTGCAAATTGACTATTTGCCTTTTTTTGAAGTTCTCATGTGAACAGTGTGTGCAGTAGGGCATTATCAATCTGTAACATGATTCCCATGGTATAAACTTGTACGCCAGCATTTGAAATCGCTAGGCGTTTGTGTTTCTGTCTGCAGGCCATGCCGACGAAAGCAGCTGGAGCTCGATATCTGTTCATACTTTACGATCTGCCGCCTTTTTTTCTAGAACTATTGATTAGAAACCTAGATCACCTCATGCTTCCTCTTTACTTTCTGCTTACTGGTGGTTTATTTTCAAGTGTACTTTGTTCTGAGATTGAAGACGGATGAGAGAGGAAGAAAGAGAAACTGCGCGTGTGTTGCTTAAGGACCTCATTACTCTTCCGATCCCGCCCCCAGCGAAATTACACTCGTTTTCATTTGCAGCTGTTCGTTTTAATTAACTAAATGGTAGTGCACCTGTGTTTTAATGTATATAGTTCATATTCAGATGGTCTTTTTCGTACCCATTCTACAACATTTGTAATAATTCAAAAGAGAAATGGTCAAGTTTATGTCTATAATTTATGTTAGCACGCCTTTTTAAATTGTCAATTAAACCGCTTATTTCACATAATTGAATAAATATCTTGACCATGCAATGGCTTGCAGAGGTCTAGCAATGCATCAAGTTGGTGCGTCTATTGTACTATCCTGCGACTAGTGTAATTCGATTGATTTGCAGTGTTGAGGGTAGAACTGGCGACCATGTTCATTAAAG
>MQTX01000232.1:93719-180419 GCA_009735665.1 Angiostrongylus cantonensis | reverse complement strand
TGGCGGGGCAATGAGTCATTGTTGAGTAGAGTGAGTAATGATGTATGGTAAGAGTGTGCTCATATCGCCATCTGGTAGTAGTTATCAGCTGATGTACATACGATTACTTTGTGTCAATTTCGGAGAATTACTTGTCATTGTTATTTGGCAGCGACATATAGGTGTCCTACACAATAATGGAAAAGATGAAAGAAAAATCAACGTCCTTCACATTGAATTCTATGATGATGCATGCTCGGCCTTATCTCTCATCAATCATTCTTAGATGATCGCCGTGACCGTTATCCATCCAGTATCAGTACCTTTGCCTTCATGCTCAGATCACTCGGCAGTCCAGAGCCCTGGTATGACGAGCGTATTGATCGAGAGCGCGAGTGGCGCTTTCTATCCTTACACACTCGTGTAGTGATTCTGCACATACGAACGTTTAATCATTTTTCTTGTTGATATGAAAGAGACGTCTTGACTTCTAATCGCCTAGAAATGAGGTAAAGAAGGACAGAACACATCATCGACAACTTCAGCTCTCAGTTCCAGTTTGTACTGGACTTATCTTAGAGATCATGATCTCTTAAGTCCAACGCTATCAATTCTCACCGTTCTATGAATGATTGATTTCTGGTTGCACAAACCAGTTCTCCTATATTACACATAGTCGTTTTTCTCCATTTATATTTCCGACTTTTTTTTTCTTGAGGTGTTCCATCTCTTTTAAACTTGGGAGTTCTTTTCGAAATTTTGAAAACTCTCGGTAGTCGAGTTTTCAGCGTAAAATCATTCAAGAAATGGTGCTATTTTTACATTTTCTTCGAGAAAGTGAATGAAATCATTGCTGTGAGACGAAAACACAACGCATATCCCACGGCAAGGCCGCGGCCCAGTGCCGAGTGAGCACGCGGCTGTTCACCCTGCTGCTACCCTAATCGCTTGCACTCCACATTCCAGATTTTGCTCTCCTAGAGCTACCAATCCTATGACATTCTCTCTTTACGATGTGTCTTTCATCATCTGTTCGTTTCCTTAAATAAACTGTTTTCATGTATGTCTGAGGCCTGGGTAACACTTGCTACCAACGATGGCTACGCTCAGGGAGCACTGGTAGTGGCTCATTCCTTGAAGGCCTCTGGCACGACCAAAAAGCTGCACTGTATGGTGACCAACTGCGTATGCTACTTTCCTTCACTTTTTTAAAAAATGAACGGTTACTATTATTTAATTGCTAATATGACTTGTTGATAGTTAATATGTAGTCATTATGAAGTGTGCGATTTTAACACTAGAGTTCAACAAATTTACAATAGTGTGAGTAACACGTGACTCATATGCTTAGGTACATGTGGGAATCCATATGGCTCATTTCCTTCCACATTTCTCTTCTCAAACAAACTCCTTTTTTGTGCGATACCCTTCGTATCAATTCAATACGCTATGATTTTTTGAGATTCACCTTTATCCATCCAGGCAGGAGCCGTTGAAATTAATGCAGTTACCAACATGTTAGAAGCTTAAATATCTCATTTGCAAAGTTTTATATCTTCAATAGAATTGTCGAAAGGACTTTTTGATTGGTCGTTTGCTGCCGCATGTGTCTTCACGAAGGAACTTTCTAAGTTGCTTGAAAAATCGTTGATTTGTTGAGTCAGATGAGTGATGCAGATTTTATGCTTCAACTGGTTAGCATACTGGGTTAAGACTACCACTTGCGAGACGTTTGTTGCCCTGCAACGAAATCGATCTTTTTCCGGTGATGAATAGCGATCATAAGTTTTGCCATGTTTGACGCATTTTATCGACTTCGTAAGTATACCTCTTTGCTTAGCTGTCTGCCCAGAATTCAAGTAATTACGATGAGTGATTAGTGATTACCTCGTCCGAGACCGAAAAAAGCATTACAACCTCCTTTTGATGTCATAGTTTGAGTGTTCTGTTACCATTCGCCGGGTTGTACGCAGAAGTGTCGGAAACGAATCTTTATAGCCTCGGTCATCTTACCTTCCATCCTATTCTTGGGGTACTTAATCATTGTGTTTTAAGCATATAAATTCAGTCGAAATGTCTCGAAAAGAATGTCTCACTAACACAAAGCTTCTCCGTAAGTTCTCAAATCTTCATGCTTGGATTAGTCAATAGCAGAAGGTTGTCACCGATCCTTCCCATCCAGAAAGCTCTTATTTCTATTTAAAAAAAAGCCTTTCAAAACCTTGCAAGCCAATGTTATACGTTAGGATTGTTAACGACTATCTAACCAAATGTTTTGGTATCTGTGATGGTTTTCTCAGCTCTCTTCCACTTTTGAATTCATAAAATGCAAGCTTCAACATTCTTGCTTTCGTTTTAATTTCGACAGTTCTGTCGAATAGAAATACGGAACGAAATTTGCCCTTGAATGTGCTCCATAGAACATTCTTGCTTACTTGGTTACTTGGATGGCCCGTCCTCACGGATTATGAAGGCCCCAGCATAATCTCCACTTTTTTCCGGAGTTTTTTCTGGTTTAGCCATTGCGGTTCGCTGGAGTTCCAAGCTCAGCCTGGCTAAAGTCTGCCCGAGGTCGTCACCACCACAGGCAGTCGCCGCCCCTGTGGATCAGAGGGAGATTTGCCACCATACGACTAGTTTGATACCAGGACGGTGGTGGATTCTGGTATTGGTTTATTCTTAGATGTGCCTCGTGATGGAAATACACGAATCCTTCTCAGCTTGGGAGAGTCTGCTTGGGCGGTGAATGTCCCAGCTGTACATCGCAGTCGGACACCCAGGAATACCTCCCAGCCGCGACAAAGCTGTAAACCATTGGGAGACTATAGAATATTCATGATTAAAAATTATATTCGTTAAAAGTGCGTGAGACTTTCATATTGTTTGGTTCGGGACTTCAAGAGAATAGCCTGTATAATTCTGGTGTACAGTATCTTAAGTCGGAGATATTCTCTATGACCTTGTTCAAAGCAGAGTTGTTTTATACATGAGGTTTATGAAAGGTCGCTAGTAGTAAGATCGTTCTAGTTCGATTTTTTTGTCGTTAAGGTTTCTGATCGGCTACGTGCTGAACTAGAAGTACAGTTTGATGAAGTGAGTCATGTGGACGTCTTGGACAGTAACGATCACGTGGGTTTCTTCAAAGTTTTTTATTCTCAGTTTGGTGTTAGGCTGAATAGTTCAATAACGATGAGTCACGTTTGAAAAGTTTTTGACCACTATCTGTTGTTTCTGCGCCAAGTTTAGTGATTTGTAAAAAAAAAAACTGTTGGAGTAAAATGTATTTGGCAGCAAAGAAAACTTTTGTTCAGGAGAATCTTGCCCTAATCAATCGACCTGACCTCGGTGTAACGTTTACGAAACTTAACTGTTGGAGATTGGTACAGTATAACAAGGCTGTATTTTTGGATGCAGATACCATGGTAAAGTTTAGTGAGGTTTCGCTGGTGATTAACCGAGCATGTTTGCTGGTTGAGCGACAGTTGTCGGCTGATCTGTTAAACTGCTCTTCTTAACATTCTTCATTTTCTTCAATACTTTGTCTGCAAAGGGCGCGTGTGACGCAATAGTCGAAGGCGCGCTGCGGCACACACGTGGGATCAATTCCCGCGCCCGTGGCTCACCAAGCCTTCCATCCTTCTGGGATCCGCGAACTGGTACCAGACCTGTCTGGGAGGATAATAGCACTGGCTCACATTGGGAGGACACCGCGAGTAATTTGTAAAGGCCAGATATGCACTCAATCACCTCCAACGATTGTTAATGAAGTCGAATGCATGGCGCATCCCTCAGGGTTTGATTAACGTCGAGAGCTTTATCCTTCTTTTTTAGCTTTTTTTGCCTGCAAGTTATAATGACCTTGACTTCACGTCATTGTCTTTTAATTATGTGGGGGAAAAAGACTGAACTATGAAATTCTTAACCGTGATTGGCCCAACCTCTAGTTTATCAAGTAGCGTAGAGAAAATTTTGATGTTTGCTTTACAATTGACGCCAAAATGAGGGATTTGGGTGAGGTATTCTTTGTTGGTAAAGCGTTATTTTTCCTTTTCTAAAATGGTTTTTTTTATGTAAGTATGATCGTAGAGAACTAAAATAGCTTTTATCACTTTAATCGCTAAATAGCATTTTTGAATGTTGCTGTTTTCGGTTACGATTTTAATCTTTTCTCCTTTTTTATTCAACTTCCCAATCAATGTGTACATTTTGCACACTATTGATCTGTTCATCGGTTTGTTGCGCAAACTATGCAGTGCATTGTAATTTTCATATTTTCTTCTTTGTCATGGCTTATTTCCTGTCCCACATTTCTGTTTAATATGCGTTCGGCTAAATCCAGTGAGATATTCAGCCGATTACTGGCAATTCTAGGTGCTGCAAAACGCTGACGAGTTATTTGAGCGACCAGAGATCTCGGCAGCTCCTGATATTGGATGGCCTGATTGCTTTAACAGCGGCGTTTTTGTCTACGTACCAAGTCTTGAGACATATCGTGGGCTTTATCGATCCCTATTACTATTTATTGCATATTGTTGAGTGTGTGCTCTTCCACTCATGAGAAGTAGTTGTAGGAATTTGCTGTAAAATAGGTCGATGAGTGATGTTTCTTTTTCGAGTGCACTTTGATCCAATATATGCTTAATGATAAACCAGTGATTAATAATATCGTCAGCTTAAATCGACTATTATTGAGTAACAGGTCGTCTTCTGGAGTTTGCCTTATCACATGGCTCATTCGACGGAGGCGATCAGGGTCTTCTCAACGAGTTCTTCGCTGGTTGGCGTGATTGGCCTGCAATTCATCGGCTGCCATTCATTTATAACATGACAGCTGGGGTTTTCTACAGTTATGCAGCTGCATACAGAAGGTATGATTTTTGAAACATATGGGCAGTAATCAAAGATCGATTGGGAAAAAAAATTGGTTCGGTTATGAGAACATATCAAAATTATCACAGTACACTGCAGATACGGTGCATCAACGAAAATCGTACATTTCATTGGAGCTGATAAACCATGGCATAGTTCTTCATCGGCTGCTCAGAGTGAGCATTTGGAGAAGTGGAAGCAGATTCATCAGACCAACGTAGCAGCTTATGTGAGTTAAAAAATCCTGAAAAAAAGCTCCCAAATATTCAACAACCCATTTTTGATCTGTTATGATAGTTGTCGCACTTCCGTTTTCCTTACACCTCGATATCTTAAGACAGGACAAGTGAAAAGTGCGCTCGCAGAATGTCGTCGAAATCCGACCTATGTGCTTGCAGTTTGCACTATGTCGTTTCTTTAACGAGTCAAAGTGTTTTTTGCTCCAAATTTAGTAGACTGCGCAGGATTTTTTTTTACTTTACCTTTAATAAATGCATGGCTTGTAGTGTAGTAGTGGTGACACTTACCTTTTTGGTTTCAATGTCTTTGAATGCTGTTTTAAAGACGACTTCGTTTTATTCACCACCACCTGGACCAACATCACTTCCATCGTCACCGAGGCTAGATTCAATGCTTCCATTACAAAACTATCCACTGCTGTCTAGTGCTCCTCGCATCGGAACACCACTTCAACAAGCTTTTGATAATGAATATTATCAGAAGTTTCCTGCAATCTCTGATCAACCTAGCTATGAATCCGTTACGAAGAATTTAGGCCTCAGTTTGGTTTTTGAGCCTGATGTGTGTGTAGCCGTAGAATCCCATGCCTTCGTAGATCATTCCCAATACCTTAGTGAGGATGAAGAGACACGCTGTTCAACAGACGAAGAAATGGCTGCCATCAGTGTGAGTTCTGCTACTTCGCTATTGCACACGTTATGGCACATGCTTTTGTTTCGTATCACGCTAGATTTGGTGCTCGCTTCGCTTTCAGTCGCTCAATTCTTCATCGCGCTACAGCACGATATAAGTCATGTAAAGCCTTTCTGATGAAGTTTAGATAAAACTTGTGGCTGTAAGTTTGAAGCAGCGTGAATCACTTTTCTGTTGAATGCATGTTTTGCCACCCATTTGCAGTGTTTTATTTACTGGTTTGCGGTTTAGTACTAACTCAGCGATTGCAGGCTGAAGCGTGTTTCTCACCCGGATCTATCCAAGAAAAGGTAGGTAACTAATTGCACTAATCCACGAGTTACGAGGATTTCTTGTTAATGTGAAATCCAAGATTAGGTAGATTTTTGTTTTCTATTATTTATAATTAATACAAACAATATGTGACCAGTCCTAGTGATGGTTTACAGCGCTGAGAATATGTGAATAATAGATGTTGTTTTTTCATGAAGTGCGTGAACAATGTCTTGTTACCTGTCGTTCTTATTGCTAATTTACTTGAATCAATGTATCAAATTAATATTGAGTGATGATTGAAGTAGGAGTCTTTTTTGGTTGCTACTTTTCTTCATCTTTCCTCCATTTTCCTTCATCATGCAACTTCAACCTTTTTTTTACATTCTTCATAATCATCCTTCAAAGCTGGTCAATGCCAGTGGTGGTGGTCGTGACGTTTTCTTTTCTAGATGGTATTTCTTTTATTTTTCAGACTCCCTCACCATCCGAAGAAGAGAGGCTCCGTGCTTGGGAATGCGGACAACCTGATTTTATGGGTCGGGACGCGTTTGCGAATATCCAAGCTGCTCTCGATCGTGCTCTTCAGGAATAGAAACCACTCCACAAATTTCTGACCGATTTCCCAACGGTTATTCCTAATATTCTGCTCAGCATAACGATTTTACCACAATTTTAAGTTTCATAGGTCTCGTTGTCATGAGCCTGTTAAGATACAGTATCCTAGCGTAACTAATAATTTTCACGTCTTTTATTTCGCTTTATCTTGGTGCCTGTAGGACGTCTTTTTCTTTGACAGCGTATTCGTTCTCACGAATATGCAGTTGCTCAACGAATCTTTCACATAGTTCTAGTCCACTGCATTCATTACTAGGCCCGTTCGGTGCGCCTGTTCGATTTTTGAATTGATATACGTTGGTTAAAAGTTCGGAATGTTACTAAATGTTGATTGTATTTGTATTAGTGACAATCCTAAACGCTTTTTTTAAAAGACGAATGAGTGCTAGCAGCTTGGTTTAAACAATGAAATATTCCAAAAATTTATGATTTTTCCGAATTTGGTTTCCTTTGGTCTGGTTTTTTGTTGGAGTCAGTTTAAATTTAGTGACTAATCGGATGGAATATTTAGTCGATAGCAAATGCCATAGGAATTATCAAGCCGTTGAACCCTCTTAGCAACAGGTTTTTCTTACTTTGAATTCATCCGATTCTAGGTTAGTGGTTTTTAGCCGTTTGCTATTTAAGTGTTTTAACGCCCATCCTCACCAAATATTTGATGACTCCTCGAAAGATATTCGAAAGTTCTTTGTTCGCTATGGTGACTGATATCGAAACACAGGATTCTTCTTTTCCTTTTTTTTTTCATGTCAATTAATAAGGGGAAACGACGCTGTTATTTAGGCGACGTAGTTGGTCAATTTAATGAGTGTCGTCGCACGGTCATCCATTACTTCTGATGTATATCAGGCTGCTACCCTTCAAGAAACTTTTTCTGTGTACATATACTTGATGTTAATAAATAAGTTCGAGTGGTACCTCACAAGAGTTCAATGTGGAAATCTAAATGAATACTGCAATGAGAGAGTTCTCGTTGAAGTAAATTTACTGTGAAGAACCAGGAGGCTGTAGTTCAGGTGGTTTTGTTTTGAGTACTCGCTAATATGAGGATAGTATATTAATTCTTAATTGTTGCGAGTTCGAATCTAGCGTTCGGTGCAAGTTTTGCAATTATCTCAACGTCATAGTGGTAATATTTCACATCATACCCTGATGTTAAAAGATAATAGGCAGTAAAAATAAAAGTTAAGCATATTATTTTTTAGTAGTGCGACGTGAACATCACTCAGCTTTTTACCATACCCCTCTCCCAACCGCACTTTCGAATCGGTTTGGCAGTTTGCCTCGCTCTTCTACCACATGGGCGCACACCGTCGCCTCAACCGGGTCTCTCTTGCTGCCCAGGTGGCCAGCGTGCTCTCTCGCTGACCTCTCTTACCCACCATTACGCTCAATGGCCATGTCTGTTTTTGAATCGGTCCCAATGGCGGGAGCAACGCCCTCACGAGGAGGTTCTGTCAAATAGATTGTCCCTTAGTCACTAATTCAAACATGAAACATGTTTTCCTTGGTCTTTAACATTTGCTTCTTTGTTCAATACACTGTTGTAATTCTATTACTTAATAGAATTCAGCTACTTCATGGCACATTCTCTTGGTTTGGTGTTTAGTGTCGTTATTCTGTCACTTATGTTGTAGCCGAGAACACAATCGCTACGGATTTTCGGTGTCGGAGATGTTTTCCTCTTAGGTAGCCCATAATATACTGACCATGTCGGGCTTCTTTTGGACATTTGCTTATGTATATGTAGTAAATTCGTGAGTATGCCCCGTCAATCAATCACTCTATGACATGAAAGTGTTCGTGATTACGGTTGCTGGTTGGCCCACCTATCAACCATGCATGCCGTCCCATGCCGTTCGTCATTTGTATCGCTCCGCTCATCGGTCGTTCTTGGAGAGCTAGCACATTGCTGTTGTGATCTTATCACCAAAATCCCTATGCTGTTATCATGTGGTTTTCGTCGATAACTAAGTGGCTATTGCAATTCGAATAATAGTTTCACTATTATAATCATCCATTGTACACAATTTACCCCCCTCCATGTTCACTGTATTCTAAACTTTTCAGAGCTTAGGAGTTATCACAGTGCTACTGATTCATTTATTTTGGAGTAGAAACTTCTGTAATTCCGTGTTCGTCGAGTTAGTAGATGAATGAACATCAGGCTAAATTTGAACATCCATGGAGTCTATGCGGAATTTAGGACAATGGGACGGCTTTAAACACCGATTTGTTGTATCAACTGCAGTCCATTTTTCGACGCAAACTAGGATTGTACTCTATACATTATGCTAAATGTTACGCAGTTACGCAACTTAACTGTGTGCTATTGCGCTTCGTTGTTCGTCTTGTTTATCGCCATTCGTTTCCGATGCAATCACATGCGGGTCGCTTATTTTGTGATGTGTTGGTCACTTACGGATATTTCCATCGATCACATCCGAAGGATAGTCACACAAACTGCGACAGTTACTTGAATTGATCATTTCCATTATTTATAGATCGTTCAGAAAACTCGCTTCTTTCTATTATCTTTTGCTAGAGAATGTAATGTTTCGATTTCGTTCACCTGTATTTTCGATGAGCATCATGTCATATCTTTATTTACTTCTTGATTGAATAAGTTTTCCTGAATTTTCTCTGTTAACTAATATGTTAGTAATTTAGTAGTTTTGATGAACTCATACGAGGTTATCCCTAGATTGTCACCAAAGGCACTGGCTAACCCTTCTGGATACAGGAAAGATTTACCACCTTGTTACTTCGTTGCTATTAAGACGGCGTCGATTATTGGCATTAGTTGACTGTTATCTGCACTTCCGGTTAAGAATTGAAAGTTCTCATCTTGGGGGATATTCAGGAATAGACCTCAATCTACATTGGAGTTTGACGTGCAGGAAAACGTCTCAGCCACGACGTCAACCATTAATGTTGAAGCGTAAAGTTTGAAGGTTTAAGAAATAGCTCATACTGTACAGATCAATTCTTGAATGAACAGGAATGGAAAGATGACCGAATTTTGAAGGAACACAAAAAGAATAACACCAACATATCAAATTTCAATGGTTGATAAGGCCTAGAACCTCCCAATGGTTTACCGCCTCATCGTGGCTGGGAGATGTATACCTACGTGTCGGACTGCAATGTGCAAGGGGGGGGGAGGGGGGGGGTGGACGAGTCCCCCCCGGCAGGATCTCCCAAGCTGAGAAGGAGTCCGGCGTTTCCATCAGGAAGCCTAGCTAAGGGTAAACCGATACCAGAATCCACCACCGCCCTGGTATCAAAGTCACGCGGCGGCAAATCTTCCTCTGATTCACAAGGGCTGCGGCTGCCTGTCGTGGTGACGACCTGGGGCAGACTTTGGCCAAGCTGTTCTCGGGATTCCAGGGAATCACAATGGTTTAAGCAGCAAATCTCTGAAAATAGTGATTATGCTATGGACCGCACAACTAATGATGATGGGTAGTTGAACTACCAAGTATCAAGTTCAAGATAAGGCCTAGATTTCCTCAAGGTCCTTATGCTTGTGTTTATATTGCAAATGTATAAGCTTGGGATATACGTAGGGGGTTAGGGATTAATTTCAAATGGCGTTATCGCTACTATAGAGGGGTTGCATGACTTGCTCAATGGCTCATAAACTCCTACGGCTTTGTCAATATTGCCTTCGGCAGTGACACTGTCCATTCAGTGAACGCTTAACGATGTGAATTACGCCCCGAATACGCGGATTATCGTCATCTGATGAACGCGGTGAATCCATTCCCTTATCATCTTTCCTATAAGGTTCATTGGAAAAAAGTGATCGATGTGTTAGTGATGATCAGCTAACGGATGACCAAATGTCGTTTGTTAATGTAAGGCTTAGAAAACCGGTGTCCAGATTAACGTTTCTCGTTCGTGCAATATCCACGAATTCATTACACTTTTATTAAAATTTCTGTTTTCCTGCTTTCTTGTACTCGTGTGTCGTCGGTTAACCAGATTTTTTAACAAACAAGGAATCGATGTGGAGACTTTTTCTAACCACAAATTTTGCATGAGAACGGATGGAATCCGCCCCTATTGTTACTGCCCGCATAGACTCTGAACATGTATGTCATTGCGTATTTGATGTTCGTTATCTGAAATCTAATCTGCTACATGTGTGGTCCGGTTTCTGATATCTTTGAGAACATTTGACAGCTGTTTAGTGCTTCAATGCACTTGCGAAAAGTGTTTTTGAAATTGAAGCCATGATTCCCTTCACATTTCGACTAAAGTGTTTCTAGGATTAGCATCTTGAACATTTCTGACCATTTTGATTACTTAGAAGGTAGTGCGATGTTCAAAATTGTTTTGTCATAGATTTAACAGTTGTTTTTGACAGTAGAATTCCTCAGAATTCAGTCATGTGTATAGCCCATGATTTTTGTAACGTATAATTTTTTTATGGGCACGTGTGGCGCAGTGGTTAGAGGCGCCACTGCGACGCGCACGTGGAATGCGCTCACGGCCCACCAAGCCTTTCATCCTTCCGGGGTCGGCAAATTGGTAACAGACTTGTCTGGGAGGATAGCAGCACTGGCTCGATACATCGGCTGACCACCGCGAGTCATTGCAAAGGCCAGATATGCATTCAATCACCCTCCAACGATACTTAATGAAGTCGAATGCATGGCGCATCCCTCAGGGATTGATCAATGCCGAGACCTTTAGAGAGCTTTATAATTTTTTATGTGATCCGTTAAACTAGTTGGATGTGTTATACAATACAAAATTTGCTTGGTCCCACATCTCGGCTACCCCAACCCTCCATCCTTTCGGAGATGATAATTTGTAACAGAGTTGTCTTGAAGTGGAAAAACATTGACTTGATACATAGTTAGGTCTGTGATATCATCGTATGGGCCAAATATGCGTTCAGTCATCTCTATGACTCTACGTATGAAATCGAATACATGACTCATTCCTAACGCATAGGCAATGCAAGATTCTTGACGATTTGTGATCCTGTTATCGAAATTTAAATAGTGTTAATAAGATTTTTTATTATTTAACTCTCGGATGAGACCACTGTTTGGGATAAAAAGACGATTCGGTGCATAATTATAACACAGTCTGTTGTATCGATCGTTTTTTCTCAGTGGAGTATTTGGTAGTCGACCCTAGGAATTACTCCAACACAAAGTTTCATAGAAGTAGAAGTTATAATGAGGGCACTATGAAAACAGAAGAACGCAAGTAATTTGAATGTGGTCTTGACTACTTGTGAGGGTATGGAGAAAAAGAAGAAACGCTGGAAAAAGTTTTTGTATGAATGAGAGGATGAATTGTTTTGTTTTCTAATTGCTCCGGAGAATTGTCGGATATCTCAGACGATCTTCAAAGGCTCTGGTAAACTTCATTAATAAGGAAGTGCACTGCATGCTATAGAAAAACATGCTGTAATGAATGAACAAGTTCTTTTAAAGTGTTTGTGGGAAAGGACTTCTATAGAAGCAATATCTGGGAGTACTTCAGTCTGTTCTGAAGTAATTAACTGCTTATTTTATTCAGTTGCTACCTACTAAAGCAGTTTTTTCTATCCAATTACGATGACTTTCGATTCAGAGTGGTGAACGATCTGCCGTGATGACACCATGTCGATTCCTAACATCCACACCCTCCACTCTCTCGTTCATTGTTTGATCCACTTTATAGGTTGATTGATTGACTGATTGGATATGCTTTCGTGTCATTCTTTTGCTTATGTCTTACAGCTTTCCCCTACATCAAAATAAAATATCCGCTTCTGATAATTCTCTACTATTTGATTACACGGTTTACAGCTTTCGGAATCGAGCGATTAGGGAGTCATCAACGTTATACGATGAACTATGAAGATGAGGACTACTTGTATTCAGGTGATTCGGGATCAAGTCGTTTTTCAAAGAAATCCATTATTATTTTCGACTATATTTTTCCTTTGATAGATTTAGAATTCGATTCCGATAGCAGTTCGGATAACTCAACATCACTTCCTCGATTTCAACTCGCCAAGCCACGATCGGAAGAGAAGTGGTTGAGGGATAAGAGGTATTTTTCTAACAAAAAAATTTACCTTCAAATGTGTTTATGTGTAGTGTAAGCACGCGTGTAGAGCATTGGTCGGAGGTGCACTGCAATACACATGGGATGGATCTGCGCGCCCAGGTTCGCGAAGGCTTCCATCCCTCCGGGGTTGGCATTTTGGTACCAGAATTGTCTGGGACAATAGCAGCACTGGCTCGACACATCGCTAGGCTATCGCGAGTCATTATAAGGCTCAGATATGCATTCAGTCACCTCCAGTGATGCTCAGTGAAGTCGAATGCATGGTGCATCCTTCAAGGATTGATCAATGCCGAGAGCTTTGTCTTTTTTACTATGTGTAATGGTCTATGTAGAGGTCTGAAGTTGATTCTACCACATAATCGTTGCTACCATCCAGGGCGTAGTGGTTCTAAATACGTTTTGAAGACTTGAAGGAAGCATTGAACTGCATTTCTCTAATCGGAATTGTTTACAGGTTCTTTCGAAAACAGCAGTACGAAGTATCACGTGAACATCTGAGACCTATCGACAGCAGCTCATTGTCAACGATTCCATCAAATCTTTCTTCTCTTTTGGAGTCTACTAACGAAGAAGACTATCTTTCTGATTTATACACTCCTGTGCAGAAAAGTGAGAGACATTGTGTTCCACCAGTATTCGCTGTACCACAAGTATGTTGATTTTTCTTTATTTTTTAAAAGATTATTGTTATAGTTATCTTTAGGAATTGTCACCTGTTATTGGCGACTCAATTGAGGAGCCACCCAGCGTGCCGTCGTTGCGGCTACAACGAGATTGGAGACCTCAGCAGACATCCACGACGACTTCATTTCAGGTGATGTCTCAGAAACTCTATCAACGAGTAAGAAGTCAATTAGTAGTATTATTCATCTATGACTTAGTGAACTGTTCAACTGAATGCCCGTGTGATAACTTTTCAGCCCTTTGTATCTTCCTTACCAAAAACAAATCCGTATCATGGGCCGAAGTTTGTGAGCTCGACCCCTCGTTCTTCAGCCGCAGGTCGCATTCCCATGTATAGTTATAATCAAATTATTGAAAGTGTCTCGCGTCCTAGCAGCTACTGTGGTGAAGTATGTGAAGTAGTTTGTTGAGCTAGGCTTACTGAAGGCTTACTGTGTGCTAGTTGCAGGACTCGTGTGAATATCCGACCACTACGCGTTCTCATAACGAAAATGTGAAACCCACTTTTTATCGCCCGGAAAATTTTGGTTTACCAACAGGAGTAGCGAAGAATGTTGGAAGTGAAGGTACTACCGTAGAAGTTGTACAGATCTAAGTGCAATGGTACTATGTGGTGTCTCAGCTTTTCCGTGTCCCTCTACACTGTGATGGTTTTTTTCGCTCTTGGTAGATAACTGTTTTGTCACCGCTTAGATAGTGTGAGAAGACGATTTTCCTAAGAATCTCGTCGTATACGACTTTTTTCGTTTTTCCTGAATAATGATGGGATTTGTTTTCAACTTATAGATATTAACAACAAGCTCATTAACATATCTCCAAGGAAACCTAAGCTCATTCTGTTTACCTAATGTGGGCAGTGTTTCTAAACCTTCTTTTTTTCTAGGAATCTTGTTCTTAAGTATGACATTGTGCGGCAATGAGCTGAACATTACAATCAACGAGGGTGTATATTTTCAAGATCCGTATCAACCACAAATCTCTTCATATGTCCGGGTGAGAACACGGGCTTTCTTCTCGTGGATTGCCTACTGAAATCCACGAACCTTTGAGTTTTTTCCTTTTTTTCTTTTAGTTGGAGATGAAACGTCGATGTGGTAACAGTCGTAAGCGGTATTATCGTGAGAAGATTCAGTCCTTTAGAACTCGTAAGTGGATGGCGACAAATCGGCCAGCATTCAATGAGAAATTCACATTGTGAGACTTTTCTGTTGATTCGAATTTCACAATATCAGATACATTTTATTGAAATTGTGGTTACCGAGGGATTCTCATGAGGTGTTTAGAAATGGTGTGAATTGCTTAGAAATTCTTGAAATCCTCATCGATTTCCGATTTCCCACGGATTGTGGGATCGTTTTCTTTTTGTTGTTATCGTGCTACTAACAAAAAAATAGCCCTCGTTTTTGTCCTTAGATTCGTTTAAAGAAAAGAGCATTTTCGAATTTTATCTATGGGCGCCATCAGCTACACTTTTTCTTCACATTCTTCAATTTGCCTTCCGTAGTTCTACATCTCTTTCTAAATGGCATGCCATCGATCTTATCTTGTTGGAAAATGAGAAAAAAGCACAATGCCCTGAATTTAATAGATGCTACTTCTTTTATGGTGATGTTCTAACGTATTCTAGCTGTATACTTCGTTCACTTTACAGCTACATTGACGAAGACAACTACTATCGTGATCTTATCACTATCAGTGTCTACAAGCTGAAAGCAGACAGTCATCAACAGTACGTTTTGTAACACTAGATTCACTACGAACTCTTATCGCTAATGCAACATCTGCAATACACAACGATACTTAATGAAGTCGAATGTATGAAGCATTTCTCAAGGATTGGTCAACGTCGAGAGCTTTTTTATTTTATATATATATATATATATATATATATATATATGTATATATACATGCATGTACATATAAATACACGTAAGAACTATTTGAGCCCTGAGCGAGTCATTTATAGAAGAATGCGAATGCTCGGCTGTATGACATTTCCCGTGAAGCGACTTATGAAGAAGGCCAGGGAAGCAGTGAGTGTTATCTATATTCTAAGCGATTTTCGTGCCTATTTATTTAGTGCGTACTTGAAGGCGAATGAACAGTAATGAGATCGTCGGTTATCGAGTATGTGATATAATGACTATTTTCAGAATGACGGTTACTATATCGACGAGAATATGACGTTGGATGAAGTTGTTGTGAGTAATGATGGTGAATGGAATTGACCAGAATAATTGAAGATGAATAGATTGCTGTTTTCAGGTTAACGAAGGCGGATTTTTCTTGCTGGCTCCGAAGAGGGGAGAGAGGAAGTGCTTCCCGCAAAACAAGGTATATATGCTCCTGTCAAGTGAATTGATGGTGGGGATCTTGTGATGAATAACTTCTTATTCAGATTAGCATCAAAACCTACTACAACGACAAAACGTTCAGTGGAGACGGTGTTCTAACGACTTCGAGTTCGTGTATATCATATCCGTCTGAGGTACATGTGTTTGCTTTTATGGTTACCACTAATCAGAGACCAAAAGGACGCCATGTCATTCTATACTGGCTAACGCTCTTCCATATTCATCTCTCCTCTTATACTTAACAATAACTTTATCCAGGGTGTCTTTAGATTCCATAGTGATTTGTGTAAGCATGGTTTCCTTGTTAATGCTGAGTGAGTGAGTTCGTAAAGATCCTCTTATTGAATCTGTTGGTTGTGTGCTAAACAATTTTACGTTGGAAATTGTTCGCTAAGTTAAATTTCATGCTCCTTCGCCCTTTGCTGTGCTTTTAGTATTTCCTCTGTATTTTTCATACTACTAGTCAAAATTTAATCAAAATTTAGTTGATTTCGGTAGTGCTTATCGATTTTAAGCGCGTTGAAAAAATCTGTTCTATGAAGCTTCTTCACTTCTCTGTTCTTCTTTGGCTAGAATGGGTTTCATTACCTCTCGTGGCTTTTTAAGACCAATACTCCTTTCTTATGTCTCTTCTACTTGACGTTTTGGCGTGAGAATTGTGTCAAACAAGCTTCTTTTCCATGTGACTTGCACAATAGGTTCTCTAGCTTCTTCATTATAGTCCTCACCTCTTTATTGCTCTGTTGTACGTTTCTATGTGTAACCGTTCTATCGCTGTTTATGGTGTCGACGGACTGAATTATCTATGATAAACCCTTTTTTTCTAAAAACACAGAACCGATATGTTGTTTTATATTGTGTGATTAGTTCTTCTCGCCTGTTCACAGTTGTCATCGTATGTTGCGTAACAATAGGTCTCGCTAGATGGCACAAGTCTTCTCAAACTCACATAAGCTTCTTACTTCCTCAGAGGAGAATGCACTCATGCATTTTGAGTAAATGGGAGTCTACATGTTCGCGAATTTTCTTTTTGAAACTAATAAGTATTGAGTTCTTCCTGATAGAAATTTGGCACGTGCATCGGCGGAAAGAATCATATAACGTATTAAATTTCATTGTGCACTAGTAGTATTGGTAACAACATGTGTGCGAGATGCTTCGCTACAAGTTTTTTTCCTTTCAATGACTCTGATAGTGTTGTACACTAGCGTTTACATTTTTATCATATGCAAACAGAAAAATGTAGTACTCAGCTTACCACCGACCATATTACGTGAACTGTGCGAAGGTCTTCACTACAGTCAGTTGAAGACATGAGAATATTCACATATTTCAAAAATTATTGTAAAATTTGTTCCCTGTTATTGTTCTGTGCACATGCAAGCCTTTCAGATGCCAACAACATTGTTGAGGTCAAGTGTTGCAGCGCAAAAAGACGGAAGTGCAGGTTAAATAAAGTATTTGGATTTTCTACTGCGTTTGCGGTAGTCATATGTTTTTAACACATATGTATTTCACGATTTCAGTGAGTGACGTGTGTGTGCACCTTGATGACGCATACCCTGAATTCACGAGATTTGCTGAATGCTTTCATGCTAGACGAGGTGGTCATCGTGCTACATTTCCTGACATTACGACGACTAGTTCGTTACCTTTACCTTTATCTATTCTTAAACATTTTTTTTCGAATTGATCTTTCGCCGGTGACAATTTTTTCATTTCAATTCTAATAGTTATTAGGGTTCTCAGCTGCTCTACTTGTTGATAAGTAAGCTTTACCGATTACTTCGGTTCGTCAGTTACCCGGATTATCATGCATTAGTCGTCAACCTTCACGGTTTCAGGATGTGTATTTGGTAGCAGTCATTCATAAGCACTTTCTATTGTTTTCAAAGGCAAATTATAAGAAATACCTGGTCTTTTTTTTTTAACTGCCTTTCATTCTACTCTTTATTAAATGTCTTGGTTTATTGATGAGATGATACGAAGTTGCCATATAACCGTATTGTAGCCGACGTTTCGGCTGTGTTGTCTTTTTCGCGATGCCAGTTTCATCATTTGACGACAAGTTTGCACGAGATTGTTACGAATTTTTATTATGGCTACCGTTTCGGTTCACCTTTGCTCTTCGGAGCCGCGTGAAGACCAAGTGCTCATAGCGGTTATTCCCTACGCTGTTGTGTTTCCACGTTCGAATCGAATCCAGTCCAATGCACTGGATCACTGCTGGAATGGAGTATCCCTATTCGACAACGCTGTTTTTTGCAGAACAGTTGTTTATTGATTGTCCTCTGAAGATTTCATCTCCGAAGAACACTGGTTTCAAGATGATTTGTTTCGCTGTAGATTCCATCCTCATGCACCTGGAATCATCTAGCATGGTGCTAAACACTTTTTGAAAATCGACTTTAGTTTAAATTGGGCATGAGTTGTCATTTCTTTTCATTAACAAGCTCTTTGCAAAAGGTTTTTTTTCCATGACATTGCCTTCTTCAGTGCTACAATGTTTCGAGTGTTTGTTTAAACATAAGAATGACATCGTTGTTGTGCAAATCTTTTTCTCAAAGTAGAATTTCTGGTAAGAGCTTCTCACAAGGGTACGATGTATGGTAACTTTGTAGAACACGTCACTGTTGACATAAATGATAGACGAATGTTACGAAGATATGTTGACGTGAAAGCTTTGCTTGATACCTACAAGCTCACAAGTCGAGTTTTTGGCCATGAAATACGTTGAAGGTTCTTGAAGGGAAGTTTCTTATACAGCATATTTGCGATTTTCGAACATTTCATGTAAGGATATAAATGTGTAGACCATTCACTGTAAGGAGTGTTAAGGAGCTATCGCCAATTATCGCAAGCGACTACTTTGTATCTTCCCATGGAATAAAACAGCACAGCTTGTTGGCTTTTTTTTTAGTCGGTTTACAGCAGCGGGTTTTAGAAAGGACATAAAGTTCGCTTAGAAATTTTCACATTGGCATATGCTAGTGATTTCTCCTTTGGACATTAAGCAGACAAGTTTCGGTATATAGTGGACCTTATTAATAAAAGTGGTCGGACCTAAAGGTTCTCGCCAACATGCTTCCATTTTTCATCATTTTACCCGTGTGATGTCCCATCGTTTGGAGTCCAGTATTTTTCCTTTTTTCTTCGGTATGCTCTATCTCAAGCAACCATGCATTTGAACAAATGCTGTTCCGTTAAATAGAACGCGATGATTTCTTGAACACTTCGTTGTTAATGCTTCGAAACCGACTTTCCTTGAACCTCGGTGTGCTTAATCAATACGTATTTTTTCCTTGATGAGCTTACACGAGGTTGATAATAACATTTATTATCGGCTAACGTTTCGACGTCTTCGTCTTCATCAGAGCCGATGATCCGAGTCGATGGTCCACGCTCTTCTTTCGTCTCGATGTGGCGGCTTCGCCTTCGTGTCGAGTCAGGTCTTCTTCAGCTGTCCGTCTCCTCGAATGAGGCATACTCATTCAGTGGTGCCCTTTTATACACGATGCTGATGGTGAATATAATGATAATGCCCGTTGATAACTATTTGTTTTTCTTCCGGACATATATCATCGCGCACATCGTGCAGAAGTCGGTGTTATCATTAGCTAGCACAAAGCGTATTAAGCTCATCAAGGAAAAAATACGTATTGATTAAGCACACCGAGGTTCAAGGAAAGTCGGTTTCGAAGCATTAATACGCTTTGTGCTAGCTAATGATAACACCGACTTCTGCACGATGTGCGCGATGATATATGTCCGGAAGAAAAACAAGTAGTTATCAACGGACATTATCATTATATCCACCATCAGCATCGTGTATAAAAGGGCATCACTGAATGAGTGTGCCCCATTCGAGGAGACGGACCGCTGAGGAAGACCTGACTCGACACGAAGGCGAAGCCGCCACATCGAGACGAAAGAAGAGCGTGGACCATCGACTCGGATCATCGGCTCTGATGAAGACGAAGACGTCGAAACGTTAGCCGATAATAAATGTTATTATCAACCTCGTGTAAGGTCATCAAGGAAAAAATACGTACTTCGTTGTTATTTGCGTCTGTCCCTCTTGAATCAAAATTTTTGAGAGTTTAAGCTCTCCAGTTGTTTTGGAAGTGTGAGGTATGAACACTTTTAAAACTAGGTCAGCATTTTATTTAAAAAATATGTGCAGGTTTAGTGCGATATGGTAAATGGTGCTCTTTAACCCTCTCAGTCAGGTCCTCTATTCCTCAATTGCTGTAGTTGTCGGAAATTTGTCGGCATTTCTCGTAAACGCAATACGATTGTGTACATTTTGGTAGTGTCTTCATGATAATGCCGTTTTTTCAATACGAAAGGTATCAGATGAAAGCTGAACATTATATGTTCTTCCTAACTTCACGTAACGTCGTCGATCGACAACCATCATACAAAGGCGTACATTAATTTGTTCAGTGGATTCATATTGCTTCCTTGATACTACTTCATTTTCTCTCTTACTAGTTATGTATTGTAAATTGTAGACAAATGTTTCTCATTACTTGACCAATTTTGGTATTATGGTTGACAAACAAGATTTTTGTACACAAGGAAGTGGCCGCAGTTGTATTGAAACCGTAACGACATTGGGGTTCAATCACAAAAATTCCTTTGTGTGTAACCACTTAATCTATTATTGTACACCTCATTTGGTTGTATGAAAGTGATGGACGAGTTCGACTCGTTTGAAATCTGTTTTCTTAGACCCATTCTTCTTACATGCATCAATTCTACATTCCTTTCAGCAGAAAATACCTCTGATGGCGGCATTCTACCATCACTTCAAAATCGTCGTCGTAAATGTGGCAGCCGATCCAGCCCTGCTGTTAGTTTTATGTTGGTTTCGTTGCATTAATCTCATGTCATCCTACTGGTTTTAGAAGTTAAAGAAGGAGCAGGGTGTTCGCCGGGCAGCTTCATTCACATTTTCACCGAAAGGAGCTTCCGAGAAAACGAACTATCGCACTCAAGTACCTTCGGTGCGTGAAGATGATAACAAAAGAAGGTTCTTGTGAGTTTTTGCAATTTGTTAGGTAGTAGTTCAATGCGCTTGTGGCGCAGTGGTTGGAGGCGCCGTGCAATACACATGGGATTGAACACCCCTACCCAGGTTCACCAAGCCTTCCATCCCTCCGGGGTCGGCAAATCAGTAGCAGACTTTTTAGCGAGGATAGCATCACAGGCCACTGCGAATCATTGTAAGAGCCAGATATGCATTTAATCATCTGGAACGATGTTTAACGATGTCGAATGCATGACACCTCCCTTAGCGATTGATCAACGCCGGGAGCTTTATCCTTTTATCCTTTTAGTAGTACAGTGATTATGCTGATATATAGGTGGTTTCATTTACTAAGTGCTTAATGTTAATCTACGTGTTGCAGTGTTTTTTGATCTTCCTATTCTTTGTAGCTTTTGTTAGTGGTTAACCATCCTGCAGTTCACAACCAAGGAACAACATTTTATGCATGGAAAATCACGGTTGTAAAAGCTGGACGCTGTACATCGTCTCCATTCGCACAACATTGTCATATAATTCAACAAATAATGACACTAAAGATGTAGGCAATGACACTATAGAAATATTATTGTTGTTTGACGATCACCGTTCTATCTGCAGCGTTAGCTTTGTGATTTCAAGAATGTCGAGAAATGGGCGTCAGTTCATAATACTGATTATATCTGTGCGTTGTTTGATGCTCCGTGAGTTGCCATGTTTTGAACCTGGATTCTGCTCTCTTGTGTAAACTTTGGGTTAATTACCTATTTGGTTGCTGTATTCGTTGTGCAGGGCGCGTGTGGCGCAGTGGTTGGAGGCGCCACTGCGGCGCGCACCTGAAATGCGCCCATGGCCCACGGCCCACCAAGCCTTCCATCCCTCCGGGGTCGGCAAATTGGTACCAGACTTGTTTGGGAGGATAGCAGCACTGACTCGATACATCGGCCGGCCACCGCGAGTCATTGTAAAGGCCAGATATGCATTCAATCACTTCCAACGATGCTTAATGAAGTCGAATGCATGGCGCATCCCTCAGGGGTTGATCAACGTCGAGAGCTTTATCCTTATCCTCTTATTCGTTGTGAATTGTAGCCGGCTGTCATCATTATATCAACAACTAAGTAGCCACTTTTCATCCATAGGTTATAGCCCTGTGGCCGAGATTTTTGAGTTCGATTTATTTTCTTGTTTTACGGTTTTAGATAGTCTGGTTTTCCACTTCTCCACCATGTCATTAGTTTTCAGAGACGGAGTACAGTTAGGGTAGTTGTTGTTTGCGATTTGTTCATGGGTTTACGGGCGTATAAATGTGTAATAGAAACAGCTGCATGAAGATTTCGCTGCCTAGTTGATGTGACTTCACGAGAGTTTATGAGAAGTTGCGAGGAGTCGTCCTAAGGAAGAAGTCGCCTTCTTACCCAGATTGTTTTTATTTTCTACTCATTGTTAAACTGGAACGTAGTTATTAAGTTAAAACAAGTGCTCAAATGTGCAACGTGGTCATACATCAACATCGTAACTGTAAATACGACCAAGTTCTTGGCGTTGATCAGTCCCTAAGAAGTGCGCTATGCATTCGTCCTCATCAAGCATCGCTAGAGGTGGTTGAATTCGTATCTGGCCTTTACAATGACTCGTGATGTCTTGCTAATGAATAGAGCCGGTGCTGCTATCCTCTCAGACAGATCTGACACCAAATTTATAACCGTGGAGCGATGGAGGGTTTGTTGGACCTGAGGTGCGTAATC
The DNA here is from genome assembly GCA_009735665.1 of Angiostrongylus cantonensis. Lineage (NCBI taxonomy): Eukaryota > Metazoa > Nematoda > Chromadorea > Rhabditida > Metastrongylidae > Angiostrongylus > Angiostrongylus cantonensis. Next base: position 157,875 of record MQTX01000232.1, on the reverse strand, counting down.
GAATGCGTTTGTAGGGCGTCTCTATCCTCTGCGCTACGCGTGCTTTTCGTATCGTAATTGTATTTTTGCATAAATTAGCAACCGTTTGGCTTATATGAATCCGTTTCTCGCCTTAAATCCCTGTCTCTTCCGAGTCGTCATGGTCGTTTTGTCAAGTTGTTACTTCTCTCCTAGGTTTTTTTTTCTTCGTGGGATGTTGAAATGTAAAGCAGTATAAATACAATGCTGGCAATATAAATAAGTGACGGTGCGGGAATCGTAGTGGTTGGAGGTGCCGTGTAATAATACACGCATGTTCGTTCATTTAACATCGGCGAGTGTTAACCAAGCTCTCCATTCCTATGTTGTTGGCAACTTTGTATCGAACGTTTTTGCGGAAGCTCTGTCCAATTTACCAAGGTCAGCAACTAGATCAGTGATGAAAATCTGGGGATGCTGTAGTGAATGCTATGCCGAGATTCCAGGCAGAATCAATCTGAGCACTATTCAATGACATTAATGGAGAAGACAAAGTCCTATAGTAGTAACTGAACTCACATGCAAAATTTGAAGGGTTTAATTGATAGCAGATGCGAGACGACAAGTGGAAGAAAGCATTGCTGCGGTCAGCGAACATGTGTATTAGGATCGTATGAATAAATAAATGTAGAAGGAAGGTTACGGAGATTTGCAGGCGTACATTGGCGGATTAAACTCCCTGATACATTATATCTTCCTAAATGTTATTATTGGATATTATGTTGAATAATGCTAAATTATTCTAAACTCTTTCATTTGTCCGATTACATCTTCGGGAACCCGAATGGCGTTTCTCATCTCTTGCAAATTTTCTCTTGCTCATACATGTAGTGGGCAATAACGAACACAATCATGAAAGATAGTGGAAAGGCAAGGTTATCAAAACATCACCTCAACGACTAACTAGCACGATGCCGTCGAGCTTATACTGTATTATTGCCAGTAACTATCATCCACTGTATGCACTATATCAGCAAATTTTTTTTGTCAGCAACTTCACTTAGTACCTTTTTAATTGGCTCAAACATTGGATCGTATTTTGGCAAAAAGCCATTTAGTATTTCTTATCCGTCATTCTGGTCTAATCATATTACGGTTTTACCCTATCTTAGGTCGCTTTTGCTTATGTTAAAGGAATTTCGCTTTGGCGATCTTCTTATAGAGTACAATATCAGTTTATTGAACTTTATTCTACTTTATCAACTTATGATTACTTATTCCACGTTTACCGTTAAAAACTGAAGTGGTTAACGTTATTTCTCGTTTCATTGCAATCCTACTTCCATTCATATTCAGCGGTCCGATCTCTAAAACAATCAGTTTGTTCCGAAGCAAGTTCGATGTGGCGTCGTCCACTTCATCTCTTTATCCTACTCGTGAGGAAGTTCTTCAATGGAGAGTAAGCTTCGAATCGTTGCTGAATCACAAATGTGCGTAGGATTTTGTGAGTGATTATCATTTGAGCTTTTCTTTTTGCTTTAAGTTGCTCTTCTTTTCAGATGGTTTCACACTTTTCCGAGAATTTCTTAAGAAGGAATTCTCAGATGAAAATGTGGATTTTTGGCTAGAATGCGAAGATTTTAAAAAAATGAAGGAAGGGAAGAAGGCGACTGTTCAACGAGCACATGAGATCTTTAAGGAGTATGTAGCAGCTGCTGCTCCAAAAGAAGTGAGTATTCAAGGTCCACTTTTTAATCCTACTATGATGTACGAGTTTACAGTCATAAAATGGGATTCTTTATCATGGAACGTAGCTTCCACGGCTGTGCTACCTTTTGCACCTTGGTATTCTTCGTTGGTTTTCACGTTATCGTTTACTATACATACCTTTTATGAACTCATTTAGAAAAAGGTTCCTTTAAACTGCACAAAAAAACAATGACCATAATTGTACATAGAAATATATGTGCTTAGTAGAGGTGTAGTTACTTGAATTCGAATTGCTCATTACCTAATAGCATTGTTTTCCAGGTAAATCTGGACTCGGATACTCGGGCTGCCACTAAGGCAGCAATGGAAAGTGGTTGCAAGAGCGATACATTCAGTTTAGCACAAAGTCGCATAGAGCAGTTAATGGCAAAAGATTCATATCGTCGGTTTCTTAAAGATCGTCTCTATCTCGACCTTGTTGACGGTGTAGAGAATATCGTAAATTCACCGAAGATTAGAAAATAATGCGAAGCCCACGAATGCGTCGATGTTCACGATGAATTCAGCTAACACATCTGTTTCTGCGGGTTCCGAGTGATTTTCTTTACAGATATAGATGTAATTGTTCGTATAATGCATGTCAATTCTTCGCACTAATAATGTTGTTTTTGTTCTCCAACCATTTTCAACTTGTTAGAATAAGTAGTAATGGTTCGGCAATATACCTCTATGATTAATAAGCTCGCATCCTAAGTACATTTCTTCTAGAAACTGTAAGATTTTTCGGGCAACAAGAGCGCTACGTTTTGGTCTTGCAGAAATTCCCATCGTGCTCTGTTTAATACTGCTGCAATACTATAGAGTTGATATCGCCGCAGAACGGTCAACTCGCTTTGATCTCATTTAACCCAGATCTGTGTCTCGCATGTCTTGAGTATTGGTTGCTTTTCAAATACTATTTCTGGGTTCTTCTGCAGTTACAAAAAAGTACTCCATATTATTAGCTTAGTTTTGCTTGCTGCCATTTTGTAAGTGATTATCAGGATTATAGCTATAATGAAAATAGCCTTTCGAAGTGGTGAATACTGCATTTGCCCTTACCTATTATAGCGACTAATTTTATTTTTGTATCTGTGTCAAACATAATAAACTTTAATCTCCATTGCCACTCAAATTTTCATTTTGAATGCTTTCTTATATGACATGTAGACGATGGTTCGTCCACGAATAAATGGTTCGCATGGAAATGTCTGATGTTGGCCATCTTCGAAGTTCCTCTAACGTCTTTTCAGTCAGATGCCGTATGATATTGCTTTCTGAGCCTACTGTTTAATGATCTGGGGCATTCTTCATAGCTTTGAGAGACCAAGTGTGGTCTGGTCGGCTAAATATTTTAGTAACCTCGACGCACAAACTGAGAGCTTAGAAATCATTTGGAACATTTTGTTTGTATACTATGGAATAGGTTTTCGTATTGGTGTCCTCTTATAATATCTTATCAACTCGCCAGCAGCAATAAGTTACTGATCAGCACCAAGGTTAACAAGCAGACGACGTTGATTGCTGTTACATATCCAATGCAATAGTTCACGAGGAAATACGTCATAAATATTGGAGCCTTTTCCCCTTTTTGTGGCATCGCATATTGAGCAAACTCCAACTCTTTAGTTTGATCATTGCCTGCATCCTTCATCTACGAAGAATGGCTCCTATTTGAACATTTCGTCTCCGTCATGAATATCGTCGAATTCTGGTCGAATTGATCCCTTTCGAGTGTCTGGTATAACCCACTAGAGCGTTCCAAAATCTTCATAGAGATGGGCGCCAACTTTTTGACATCGGAGAAAGCTTTTCAGAAACAAGTTGGCCACCAATTTGCTGATTTCGAAAGGAGAGGTTTGTCCGGCCGGGACGATGTCACAGCAGCGACCAAGTGTATATTTCTACGGCATCTCTAACCGCTACACTTTTCGCCGTTTCCGAAGCAATCAACATTCATGGCCAGCTTGTTAGTATAACACTTTCGCGGTTCCTCTTCCTATAGATATCCCAAGGAGCAGCTCAACTCCAGTACTATGAGCGGCGCCTAATTGACTGTCTTCTTGTCTCAGTCACTCTGATGAAATAATGCTTCGATTTCATGCCTTACATGGTGAGCTTCATAACAAAAGTTTCTACTGTTAGTGTACATACACTGTAACCGCATATCATCGAAATCTGCTAGAGTTTCACAATCTATGATATTCCTAAGATTTCACCTCTCATTCTATGATAAAGGGCGCGTATGGCGCAGTGGTTGGAGGCGCCGCCGCGACACATACGTGGAATCGATTCCAGCGTCCATGGTTCGCCAAGCCTTCCATCCCTCCGCATTCGGCAAATTGGTACCAGACTTGTCTGGGAGGATAGCAGCACTGGCCCGAAACAACGGTAGGCCACCGCGAGTCATTGTAAAGGCCAAATTTGCACTCAATCACCCCCAACGATACTTTGTGAAGACGAATGCATGGGAAATCCTTCAGGGATTGATCAACGCCAAGAGCCTTATCCAATATTCACCCTTCATTCTATGATTATCACACCATCTAGTCTTACTGCCTAGTACGACCCCTTCGACTTCAGAGGAACGCATCATATTTAATTACACTGCAAATCACCTGTGTCACATGTAGCTCCGTTGATCGTCGAGAGACTCGAGCAGGCGCCAGTAAATCTTCCATTTTTCCCTGTCGCGTGCAAGAGTAGTCGAGTGGCTTCTGCTCGCTTTAGGGACTCGTTGAACAACATATCATCTTTCAGGCTTTTGATTGAGAACTCTGACCATTGAGTCGGTGGTCTTCCTGCAGTACGTTTGACATCCCGAGGACTCCAGTCACTAACAGCTCTTGTCCATCGGTTATCATTCACACGCATTACGTGCAAACCTTATCTTCGACTGTCTGGCGTACAGAACGGACCTTTGATTTTTGATCGTTGGACGCAGGTCGGAGATTCGGATCCCATCCCTAACTTGTGTCAAAAGGGATATCGTCCTTTTGAGTGCACGTTCGATAACGCTGAGTGATCGTTCATCCTACCTACGCAGCGACCTTGTTTCTGACGTATAGATTAGGGCAGGAGGTACCGCTGAGTCGAAAAGGTGGACACGGAGTCGGGTGTTCTTTGTTCTCTTCACTACATCCTCGATGCTCTTGAAAGCCACCCAAGCCGCCCGTTCCTTTCTGCTCAGCACTGGAGCTGAGTCATTCATCATATTGATATTCCGACGTAGATAGACATAGCTGGAGCATTCGGAGATACTCGTTCCGTTGAGCGTGAATAGGGCAAGCGAAACCAATCCGTTCCTCATGAACATCGTTTTTGTGAGATTTAGTCGAAGACCAATCTTTCCACACGCTTTATCAAAGTCCGCAAACATACGTTCCACTTGGCTGATGTTTGGTGTTATAAGGACGATTTCATCAGCAAAGCGAAGGTGCTGTAACTGCCGACCATCGATTTTCACTTCCATATTCTCCCATTCCAATGGTCGCATGACGTTCTGGAGGGTGGCCGCAAACAATTTTAGCGAGATTGTATCGCGTTGCCTAACTACTCTTTTGACGTGAACGTAAATATCGTTGTAGAATGGTGAATTTTTGGTTGTGAAATTTTTGTAAAGCTCACCAAGAATCTTAATGTACTGAGTAGGGACTCCTTGACTACCAAGGGCTTCCATGACTGCTTCTATCTCAATTGAATCAAAGGCCTTCTGTAAATCGATGAAAGTGAGACAGAGCGGTCTTTTGTACTCTCGCGATACTTCAATGAGCCTTGTTATCGTGTTGACGTGGTCCATCGCACTAAATCCTTTTCGAAACCCTGCATGCTCACATGGCTGCCCGTCCTTCGTCCAGTGTTCTGTCAATCCTGTTTAGGATGACTCTAGTGAAAAGTTTGTAGACGACGGACAGCAAGCAGATTGGGCGATAGTTGCTTGTATCGTGTAGGTCGCCCTTCTTGAACAACAACACGGTTATGCTGGACTTTCACTGAGTAGGGCCCTTGCATTCACACAGATAACGCGTAAAGAGCCGAGCCAGTGTGTTTATGAGGACTGGCGGAAGGTTCTTCAGATGTTCTGGTCTTGTCCTGTCCGGACCTGGTGCTGTTCGATTTTCCACCGACGAAATGGCATGTCGGATTTCGGAAGGGAGAGCCGGTGGAACAATACATCCATCCTCTTTTATTTCATAAGACGGGAGGTGGACGTGGCTATCGAAGAGATCTGAGTAGTATTTGTGGACGATTTTCTCCATTGCCTTTCTGGATGCTGCTATTGTTCCGTCTGGGCGTCGGAGTGCAATCATCTTGGTCTTGTAATTGGCGAAGCTTCGGCGGGTTTTGCGAATGCTTTTCTCAGCCTCTGCAGCTTCGACCATTACTGCTGCTCTTCTCCATTTAAGACCTTATTTTATCGTCTGTCTGCATTGTTTCGCAAGCTCGGACGTTAGTTGGCGGTTGCCTGCAGCTCGTGCGATTCCACGCTGGCGTATTAGCTCGAGAGTTTCTGGAGACAGTCGTCTCTTGGTGACCTTCGAACTATCAGCTTTCACGGCGCTAACGTGAAGATGTTCAATGAGCCATCGTATTCCTCGTCGATGTTGTCGACAACGGCATCTTGCCAACAGCCGACTAATGAGCTGAATAAATCCCAGTTTGCGATGGTTCTGGGACTTCGGTTTTTGAATTTAGCGGCTTTCCTTCTTTCCGCGTGAAATAGAATCTAGTCGGGATCTGACGAAGGCGAATATGCTGAAATGTTTGCTGTAATAGAGTCGTAACAACCTTGTATAAGATCGTTAGTAAGACAAGAAATTGGTATCACGCAGTGTAGTTGAATTCTAACATGACGTGCACTCATGTTCCATGCATCAGTTCGACTTTAGAAATCGTCTTAACACGATTTTCTATTCGTATCCTTGTTGAGCAAACGCGAGGTGTTATTCTATTCTTTATTCGCGAACAAACTGACGTTTCGGCGGATCGTTTCGCTTTTTCGCCTATCTCAGAGCCTGGAAAGATCAAGTTAACAGCAATTTATTCGGCCAAACACCTCCAAAACCTAGCAGAGAAAACGCTAAACCAAGATTTCAATCACACTGAATACAGAATAGCTTCTTTGCCCACTTACCGCTTTCTACTTTCTACTAGTCTTCCACTGAGTATGTCGCGTGGAGAGTCCACCCGAGAGAAACCGAAAAAGAAACTGGCTCAGATTCCTCAACGTCCAAATTAACCTGTCACAAAATGGCTACATTACAAAGTGGTACCGAAAGCCAAGTAGTAAAAACAACTTCGTGCACTACCTCTCCTCTCATCCCTCTCCCACGAAAAGGGCGCTCGTAAGAAACATGTTTCGAAGAGCAACCAACGTGTGCACGGGAAAAGAACACAGAGAGGAGTAGCGAAACTTGGCACGGCAAATAGCCGTTTCTAATGGTTACGAAACTGTAGCTCGGGATAGGTAAAGGGGAAATGCTAGGCCTCCAAACGACAACTCTAGCGATAAAAAGGTCCCGTTTTTCTAATCTTCATCTTAAATGATATAAGCACAGCTATAAAACGCTGCTTAAAAAGGACGGTTCTAGAGAAACCGGTAAACGTAGTTGAAATGCCACCGAGCACTCCTAGGCGCGAGCTAGTTCGTAACCGCCTATTTGACCGTCAATATGCAACGGAAAACTGCATAAATTGCCCTAATGGTGGAGACGGTGATCGCATGAGCTCGGGTACAGCTTATCTGATCTCATGTAAGGCGTGCGGGGACGAATACATTGGCGAAAACGGGCAGACACCTTTGCGTCCTCATAAAAGAACACCTATTCGGTAAACGTGACATAATACAGTTGCGAGTGCGGTCAATTGAGCTGTGAAGACTAAAATTTCTATCCGAAAGCTCAGGTAAAAGTAATTAGATGTTTCCTAGAATTAGTTTCCTTAAGAAACTTTTAGAAAAGGAATAATTTAATGACGGCGATCCCACAGATTTTTGTGTGTCATTTGTAAATTCGTTACGGTAGAACATATTGAACTGGCAAAGGAGGATACTGGCATTTCACGCATCTCTTACTGGTCATACTGTAATTACAGATCAGTAACAGAGCGTTAGAGGGCAGCTCGATTGGTTCAAGTTTTTGAACTAACGCCTTTCTGCGTGAAAAGCTTCCCATTGAGCTATCGAGAAATTAATAGAAAGTAGAAAAGACACCCGCGGTCCAGAGTTTTGCAAATATTTCAGCAACGTTGTGGTTGTATTACGAGATAATTCTTCATCCCACATCTTGAACCTTTGTATTTGGAACCTGGACTGACATTTCGTTCCCGTCGAGAATTATGCACATCGGTCAAATGTTTGATTGTATCTTCTAAATCATACTGGGCAACAATACGATGGACTACTTAGCTAAAAAAATAGTAAAACTCTTTTTAATGATTTAGGCTAAAATGCACTAAAGGCGAAAACAATTGGGCCGATTGTATGGATAGAATAGAGATCTCCACAAGTTACAAGGGTGAGCCGAAAGAGTAATCAAGCATTATGTTGTTGCTATCTAAGCAAAATCAATCGCTTTCATCTATTCTCCCTAAGGTCTGTAATATATTACACCAGCTATCTACTGTCAACCACGGATCTCCCTCATATGAGGGATCTCGAGCCGGTTAGTCGCGAGGCTACGCGGCGCATCCCCAGGTGGCGGATAGGGGTTAATCAGGGACTAAAAGCGGCCTTTGCTTTTTTGAAACGCAGATGGATCCAGGGGATGGACTCTCTGTGTCTGCTGGGCCGATTTGGCATGTATTTTCTGTATTTTCTACGCGTATTCATGCATGCGCGAGTGGGTGCCTTCTCGCTTTATGCGGATTGTATTCTTCGAGTCAATTCGGGCAAAAGCCAGCAATCAAGTGACAGGGAAGTACGTGGGGGGCGGTTACGAGTCGCCTCCAACAAATAAGCTCCATGTCCACTCTGGGAAAGCCTGCCAAGCTACAAGTGAGTATAACCAGCCCCCACGTTCAGAGCCCAGCAAGCTATACGTGGGTATCAAATATGTTAAATACAGTAAAAAAAAAGGGCCTCATTCCCTGACCTCGAAAAAGCCCGCGATTTCGCAGCGTTGGGTAGGACGAGTACGGAGAGGCTGCTAAAATCTCAGGGCAAATGGAAGCTGCCTGAATCAACTATGGTGACGATCTGTACCTACAATGCACGTACACTTGTATCCGAGTCCTCGATAGAAGACTTGCTCATGCAAGCAAGAATGATAAGGTACGACGTCATTGGCCTGGCCGAGACGAGACGACGCCACACATTCAACACTGTCAACGACACTGGAGAAGAACTGTTCTTCGGAACATGCGACAACAGAGGCATAGGCGGTGTCGCCGTTCGCGTCAACACGAGTTTGTCTATGAACATCGATTCATTCGAACAGCTTACAACCAGAATCGGACGTTTACGATTAAAAAGATGCGGATCAATACCGGCTTTGACTATCTTCGTCGTTTACGCGCCAACATCTAACTATGGCGAAGAAGAAGTCGAAGCGTTCTACATGGACTTGGAGAAGTTCTACAAAGAAGACCGTACATTCTTCAAGGTCATCAGTGGGGATTTCAATGCCAAGGTTAGAACAAGATGATCGTCTGAGGAACGTCACATTGGGACCCACGGATTAGAATGGAACGAACAGGGTGGGCGGCTTTCCGAGTTTATCATAGCGACCAAGACTCTCCATGGTAACTCGCAATTCCAGAAGCCCCACCATCAACACTGGACGTTGGAGCTTCCCAGTGGAGAGCACCATGACAAAATAGACCACATCATAGTAAATAGAAAGTTTTGCCTAACCGACGTCGCTGTTGTCCCAAAATTTTGCATGTGATCAGACCAAAGTCTCCTTCGTGCTAGATTCTATTTCTCGCGGAAAGGAGAAAAAGCCGCTAAATTCAAAAACCGAAGTCCCAGAACCACCACAAACTGGGACTTATTCAGCTCATTAGTCGGCTGTTGGGAAAATGCCGTAGTCGACAACATCGACGAGGAATACGATCGGCTCATTGAACATCTTCACGTTAGCGCTAAGAAAGCTGAGGGCACCGAAAGTCACCAAGAAACGTCTGTCTCCAGAAACTCTCAAGCTAATACGCCAGCGTGGAATCGCACGAGCTGCAGGCAACCGCGAACTAACGTCCGAGATTGCGAAACAGTGTAGACAGGCGGTAAAAGATCTTGAATGGAGAAGAGCAGCAGTAACGGTCGAAGCTGCAGAGGTTGGAAAGAGCATTCGCAAAGCCCACCGAAGCTTCGCCAATTACAAGACCAAGATTACTGCACTCCGACGCCCAGACGAAAGAATAACAGTGTCCAGAAAGGCAATGGAGAAAATCGTCCACAAATACTACTCAGATCTCTTCGATAGCCACGTCCACCTCCCGTCTTATGAAATAAAAGAGGATGGATATGCTGTTCCACCGGTTCTTCCTTCCGAAATCCGACATGCCATCTCGTCGGTGAAAAATCGAATAGCACCAGGTCCGGACAGTATAAGATCAGAACATCAGAAGAACCTTCCGCCAGTCCTTGTAAGCACACTGGCTAGGCTTTTCATACGTTACCTGTCTGAATGCAAGGTCCCTGCTTAGTGGAAGACCAGCAAGACCGTGTTGTTGTTCAAGAAGGGCGATCTACACGATACAGGCAACTATCGCCCAATCTGCTTTTTGTCCGTCGTCTACAAACTTTTCACTCGAGTCATCCTGAACACGATTGACAGAACACTGGACGAGTCACAGCCATGCGAGCAAGCAGGGTTTCGAAAAGGATTTAGTACGATGGATCACAATCACTCGATTCATACGATAACAAGGCTCATTGAAGTATCGCTAGGGTACAAGAGACCGCTCTGTCTCACTTTCATCGAGTAACATAAGGCCTTTGATTCAATTGAGATAGAAGCAGTCATGAAAGCCCTTGGTAGTCAAGGAGTCCCTACTCAGTACATAAAGATTCTTCGTGAGCTGTACAAAAATTTCACAACCAAGATTTCACCATTCTACAACGATATTAACGTTGACGTCAAAAGGGGAGTTAGGCAAGGCGATACAATCTCGCCAAAATTATTTACCGCCACCCTCCAGAACGTCATGCAAACATTGGAATGGAATAATATGGGAGTGAAAATCGACGGTCGGCAGATACATCACCTTCGCTTTGCTGATGATATCGTCCTTATGACACCAAACCTTAGCCAAGCGAATCCAATGCTTGCGGGCTTTGTTGAAGCGTGTGGAAATATTGGTCTTCGACTAAATCTCAAGAAAGCGTTGCTAATGAAGAACGAATTGGTTTCGTTTGCCTCATTCACGCTCAACTGATCGAATATCGCCGAATGCTCCAGTTATGTCTATCTGCATCGGGAAATCAATATTATTAATGGCTTAGCTCCAGTCCTGAGCAGAAGGGAACGGGCGGCTTGGATGGCGTTCAAAAGCATCGGGGATGTAGTGAAGAAAACAGAGAACATCCGACTCCGTGCCCACCTTTTCGACCAAGCGGTTCTTCGTACCCTAACGTATGCGTCAGAAACCTAGTCGCTGCGTACGCAGGATGAAAGATCACTCAGCGTTATCGAACGCGCGGTCGAAAGGACGATGCTGGGAGTATCCCGTTTCACACAAGGGATGGGACCCGAAGCTCCGACCTACGTTAGCGATCAAAAATCAAAGATACGTATGAATGACAACCGATGGACAAGAGCCGTTAGTGATTGGATTCCCCGTGATGTTAAACATACTGCAGGGAGGCCACCGACCCGGTGGTCAGAGTTTTTCACGAAGTGCCTGGAAGAAAGATATGATGCTCGACGTGTCCCTAAAGCGAGCAGAACCCACTGGGCTACTCTTGCAAGCGACAGGGAAAAATGGAGGATCTACTGGCGCCCGCTCAAGTCTCTCAACGATCAACCGGACTACAGATGATACGGGCGACAGGTGATCTACTTTCAATAGAATTGATGTGCAATCATGAAAGCGAACAGTAATTCGAAAGGGGTTCAACGTGGTACTATACCCAAGGTTACGAACGTCGTGCAATTATTGTAAATAGTATTTATACAATGTACCACCATTCTTTCATCAACTCAATGAGGTCTCCGATTAATTAGTATAGAATAGCTGACGTCCAGTCGGTTTCGCTTCCTGCGGAGCCGTTTTATTTCTTGCAAGTATTCCACTACTGGAGAGCAGCCGCATTCGATTCGAGTTAGTTTCAGAAACGGCCATCGGAATTTTTAATCGTCGGAGTGTTCGTACACAAAGATCCTTCCCGTGTTTTATAGCAATTTCAAACCGTACATCACCATTCTCGACAGATATAATCGGAAACGAAAAAAAATAGGAGAATATGCGCAGATTAAAAGAAATTTGCACTTCCTGCCCTACACAACCACTTCTAAAATTTTAGTTCCCCATGGAGTTTCCTCATCTGGAACATCTATTTTTTTTCTTACAATTCCCATTATTTTTTTTCCTATGAGTTGCTTAGCTTCTAATGTTCTATATTCTGGTCACAACATTTCTTCAATGTATTGTAGTTGCTAAAATAGCAATAGAGAAATTCAGTGGAGTTGCGCAACCTTGCTCATTATCGACCATGCTTTCATTCTTTTTCAATGATGAGTGGAGAATGGTTTTCAATGTGTAGACGGCTCTCGCAGCCCTTACGAGCTTAAAACACTTCTCAGCTTCATGCCGTGCGTCTGCGCTCGTTGACCAAGTAATGGAGAACAGTTAGCTTTAGTATGCTACCAGAACGAGGATTTCTTTGTCTACGATGTCTGCGACCTCAAACTCGCATTATTTTTATCTTTATAGAGAAAATTTGCCAACAAAAATCAATGGGTAGTTGGGTAAAGCTTACATAAGGGTTGGAATCACAATCAACTTTAACAAGCAACGGAGGGTAACTTCTTCAATGCAGTAATAAGATACTTCCTACCGCACTTTATAAGGTAGAATCAACACTTGCGGAATATGCGCTGAGTGTGGGTAGGTAAATTTACAATTGAAGAACGGTTCTTGTACACTATCTCGAATTCCCGAAGAGGATTATTTGGGCGTGAATTATTCCAAGGACACTTTTTTATAATTTGAGCACTATCCTTTTTGTATTTTTTGGCGTGAGCAGATGTTATACGACAAGACAAATGCTATCGAGACAAAGAAGTCACCGCATGGTTCCCGGTCAATTGCTCTCTTTGCTGCTTGAGATTAAGATGAGTTAAATGTGGAAAAGATGATGCTTACACCACGTAGTGTCCACCAAACCACATTCTTGAGTTAAGGTAGAAAATTGTTAAAGTGCAGATGATCACTTACACTTTTAACATCCTCAATTACCTTCGTAGCAGCTACTCGTATTGCAACTTCCATCTTTAGAATTCTGGGAAAAGCCTTATACCTTCCAAACGAGACTGTGACACAACCACAACCACGAGAATTTTCACGATTTTGTGACTTCATAGAACAAAACTGTTGAATATCAAGAATAACATAATTTTTCTTGAGGTCTTCCACTACCACCATAATTTTTTTAAAGCCTATTTATCGCTAGCTCGCACACATGATCCATGACAGCATGAAGTCTATAGATAGTTGGTTGGATAAAGTTGGATAAACCATGAGTTTGTAACTTTCCTTATAGTTTCTATAGCTTTGAATTTCTTGACATATCGTCCATGGATCATTTGTGAATTTTTCCCTGTTAGGCAAGCGAGAATCATCACACCGGTTTCACATCAATATCATCACAGCGCAACAGAACTAGCTCTGAGTAGTGCTATGACAATTTCAACTCTGCACTTATTCTCCAGTAAAGTTTAAGCGGTCCACCTGCCAATGGTTTACCGCTTCATCGTGGTTGGAAGGTGTCGGCCTGCGATGTACAGCGAGGGGATTCATGCCCTCGACAGGGATTACAAATTTGCGATGGAGTCCGGCATTTCCATCGGGAAGCCTGGTTAAGAGTAAACCATACCAGGATCCATCAACGTCTCGTATCAAGCTAATTCGCATGGTGGCAAATCTCCCTGTACTGCACAAGAGCGGTGGTCGTGGTCGCAACGACCTTGACCAGACTATGACTAGGCTGACCTTAAGACTCTGAGAAGCCAACGTGGCTAAACCAGCAAAATTTCGGAAAAATGGTAGTTGTGCTGGTTCCCGCACAACCAATGAGGATGGGCCATCCAATTAAGCAAGTACGCAATGTTAACTTTTTATTTAGTGTCCATTACAACTTCTCACGGAAGGGTGTTATGCGTGGTACAACCACAATGACGCTGATCCTTTGCAAAACTCCGGATCCCAGGTGTCTGCGGTGAGGGATGAACGTGGTGGGGGACGAACGTGCTAGGAGCGTGTAGCGCAGTGGTTGAAAGCACCTTGCAATACCCATGAGACCGACCTCAAGTCGAACGCGCACCAAGCCCACATCCCCCTGGGCAGGCAAACTATTACCAGACCCGTCCCCAGCATGACAGCAGCAATGGCTCGCTACATGGGTTGGCTACCGCATGCCACTGTAAAGGCTAGATATGCATTCAATTATCGTCAACGCTGCTTAATGAAATCGTATTCATGGCGCGTCCTTCAGAGACTGATTAACGTCGAGAGCGCTTTAGGTTTCTATAATTAAGTGAAGGATTTTCCCTTGTGCTTAGCAGTAAAGAAAGCTTTAGGCAATGTTGCTCGAAACACTGATACGCTCTAATGCTAGTGCCAAAGACCGAACACTGCTGCAAGCAAAATTATTTATGAAGTTGCTCAAACGACACCCTACACTTTTATTAATCTACTACTCTAAAAATTTCGATAAGAATAGGAAATGTGGAATCAATAAGAAAGGAGGCACCTCCATATGTGTCGCAAATTCCCTAAACAAATTACCATAAACAACTTTAATAGGTCCTGAAAAGATTATCTGCTTTGCACAGACCAAGTTGGTGATACAGTTGCCAATTAACGGCCTTCACGCTCAAAACGACGCGAAAGTAAATTTTAAAGGTCTCCTTTGTTCCGGCCGTATGGCTTCATGCATAATTCGTTATCCTTTAAGGTTTTTACTTAATAGATTTAGTAGTTATGCTGAGGAATTTTGTTGAACTTTCTATTTTTCTTTCAGATGGTCCTCTAAGAGACGGTATGGAGAAGTGGGGTGTTTACATCGGAATATATCTGCTTCTGTCGCTTATTAGTCCAATTTGTACACAAATTATTTCGGAACCCACAAGACCGATAGATCTATGGAATCCATTCGGACCGACGTCAACAGCTCGTCCTCGAAACCAGGTTGATAATCTTTGTATTGTTTGTATCTATAATACATCTTTGCCAGTACATGTTTTGTTAGGGTCCTAAGTCGGATGAAGCCGTCGTACGTCTGTCCATTGGTGATTTAATCGGGAAAAAAGTGCTTCTGGAAAATTTACCATGGACACCAAATCAAGATCCATCTGAACTCGAACCTCCACAGCGTTTACATTTTAATCCTAGTCCTTTACCGGCGCGTAATAACGTTACAATATATACTTTCCTTGGTGTGCCGTACGCAGAACCACCCGTTTCTCAACGACGTTTAAAGGTGGGCAACTTAAGTTATATTCTGTGTTTGTGCTGTGATTTTGAATTGAGATTGAACGTTAGTGTCAGGAGAACATCATGTTCTTCCGTTGACTATGTATCTTATCCACACATACAGTGTGATGTATGACCGTCATTCCTTGTCTCATTGAACTCTTCGCCATTTTAAGCAGCCTTCTTTCCAGCCTTCTCAGCTTATTCGAGAGTTGCCAGCAAAACCATACTTGGCATTCCAATATGGGGCAGCTTGTGCTCAAGATGTAGAAAATCGCCCTCAGATCTTCGTCAATGATCCATATCCGTTCATTGTGAATGAAGATTGCTTGTACCTGAATATATTTTCACCAGATGTTGGTTCTTTCCTTACATGTGTTAACTTCGGTATCCGTTAGGGGAAATATTCGTAATGTGTTGTTCAGGTCTCCAAAGTATCTAGTGTTTCCTATCCAGTGGTTGTGTTTTTCCATGGTGGTAACTTTCAAACTGGTTCAGCAAATGAGTGGCCTGCACATGGTTTGGCTTCTCGGGGTATGGTTGTGGTTACCGTAAACTACCGTCTTGGTGCACTAGGTAAGTTGTTCTCCGGAGCAAAGTGTCCTCATGTTTATGGATGCGTTCGTACTCGAGCGATGTCTTCAAATTGTGGACTAAATTATCACGCATATCTTACCCTCACCGTACTTCTCATTACGAGTGATCATTCAATATGCGGATAATATAGCAGTTCCAAACATTTAATAGATGAATAATGTTAGCATATTTGTAGAATTTCAGTACTTATCAAGTTTTAAGTTGTTTTAGAACTTTTTTTTAAAGGCTTTATGAGTTTTGGTGATTCCACTTCTGGAAATTATGGTATAATGGATCAACGACTTGCACTGCAGTGGGTTCGTGACCACATAGCGTCTTTCGGAGGTGATCCTCAGGCTGTAACAATAGTTGGTCATGATGCTGGAGCTGTGTCTGTTGGCATGCATATGCTTTCACCGTTGTCGAAGGGTAGGTTCAACTTTATTACAGTTTTAGAATAGTGTCTTTAATTTAAGACACGGAGACGATTAGTGCAATTTCAGCTTACGTGTTTTAATGCTTTAGGCCTTTTCCGATCAGCAGCTGTTATGTCTGGTGCTGAAGTGTCTTACCACTCCTACATTGGTAGGCCTGCATTAGCATTTAACAACACCATCAAGCTAGGAATATATCTGGGTTGTACGCAGTCTATAGCATTTGATGTTTGGAATTGTATTTTAACGAGATCAACAAATGACATCGTTCGTGCTACAACCGACATTCCCGTAGAGTGGGTTTTTTAACCTGTTGGAAAGACAAACTGAGGAAGTACTTTTAAATAGTCCGAATGAGCTCTCTTTAACTTGTAAACTACATTTGTTTTTGATCTTGATTTCCCGAAGATATTAAGACCCATAAACAAACAGTTAAGTTAGTTCTTGCTCCAAAGGAGGTTGTTATTTAGATACAATCGTTATCTTTTTCTTCCTACTGTTGATGGTGTTAATATTCCTGGGAATCCTTTATGGATTTTGAACAATGCTCCAACAGGATTATCATCTATACCAAGTGCGGTACCCTTGTTGATTGGAATGAATGCGCAAGATGGCACTGAGGTTATTGTAGCACATGCTATGTGAAGATGTTGGTACAGCGTTAGGTAAGTATCCTTTCAGGTGATTTTGGAAGACCGACTTCTGGGCGAGTTCAACGACTTCAATAATGTAGATCAGGCATATTTTCGAAGCTACGCTCTAGAATATTCTTTCCGGCACAACTACAGTATGAATCGAGAGGCAATTGTGGAGGCGATCATAGATCGGTATACATTCTGGCCTGACCCATCTGACGACTGGGCAGTTCGTAACAGTTTCATTCAATTCGCCACGGACGCGTATTATACTGCACCAATAAGTTTGTCCGCCCATCTTCATTCAGCTTCAGGATCTCGAACCTTTATGTACGTCAATAACTACAATCTGTCAACTAGCGGTTTTATACCAAGTTGGATGGGTATGTTTTTCTTCAATTGTTGTTCCACTTTCTTATAAGCGAGCAATCGTTGTGTTTTAGGCTGTTGTAGAGAGTGCGACTTGTATCTACTCTTTGGGTATCCTCATATTCCTTACAGTCTTCGTGCTTATCACTTACGTGGTGTTAACTTTACGGACAAGGATAGGAATGCTAGTCAGCTGTTTTCGAATATTTTTCGGCGATTCGTATATTATCAGTAAGTTCCATAGTTATAAATTGACTGCATCAATGTTCTTATTTCAAGTAGTGTTTTTATAGTTGTCTAAATCATTTGTGCATTAAGCATTCATTTGACAAGTTTTTTTTTTTTTTTGCAAAGAATGCTATTTGTCAAAGTGTGCAGTAAACAGTTGCAAAAGTTGAACCTTGACGAAAAGGCGACTATCCGGCTTAAGTATGACTAGTGTACTTCTACTGCAGAACATTTTGGAACCCCCACTAGAGAGGGCTTACTTCTTTGTAGCAGTTGTAATTTGGAACGGGTAGGGTTCGCGTAATCGGAAATTTGAACTCATAATTCTTGAAACGCCTGCAGGTAAGTGGCTTCGTGCAGCGCTAATGTTCCACATAACTGTAGGGTACAGTGTATGGAACCAGTGATTGGAGGTCATCGCATTTCTACTTGTCGTTATTCTGACCAAAGGTTCTTAAAATTTTTTGGCTGATTTCTGCTTTTTTTGGAACTACTTTTATTCATCTTTTTGGGCTAGGCTGTTCACGTTTTAAAAAGAACATTATGTGGACTCAAGAGATCGAAAGCGATTATTGAAATATTTAGTATGTATATTATACTGCTGCCGTCTGCTAGCGTTTTGTTACAGTGGTTGTCCGCACTCGTTCTTTTCCTCAAAATGGGGCTAGCACTAGCTCTTTTATGTTTGATTTGCTAGTTATTTAATGATAGGACAAAAAGCATATTTTACTCTTGTTATATTCATTCTAGTCTTCGGAGGTCTCTGTGATGTTCATCGGCTTATGTGTGTGGCCCATCCTATTTCAGAAATTGGATTTAATCTGGGCTACTCACTTGAGTTGCGTAGATGGCTTTCGAGCCGAACTTGTAGAACATGGGGAGTTATTATGACAAGTTGGTCTACTCTGACGTTCTTCTCACCTATCATCAGGGTTGGTGGACTTTCTCATGGAAAGGAGTGATTGTGTTAATTGCAGGATGTTATTAGCCATTGTTTTGAGTTAGCTTCACCTGCTTAGAAATGTCGTGAATTCACTTCTAGAGTTCTCGTTTTCTGTGGCGATCATATTTTCTGTGAAAATGGTTTACTACGCAAAAACCATGCAAAGTGAGGCGCACTGCGACTTCAATTTTTATTGTGCTGTGCTATTTTTATTGCATCTTCTGCTTTTTGCCGTTCGCTTTCAGCAATAGAGCTTTCTGGAGTAGTAGAAGCTATAGGGTTTCGTAGAACACATAATTCTAAGTCGTAATTTCATATCATTAGATGACCATAGAAGATTAAAACATTTTAGGAAAGACAGAGTATTGCTGGTAATACATGTGGTTCCTTCCAGTGTTAAAAATACTGGACAACATGGAATGTTGTTGTCCTACTTAAGGTACCAGAGACCTGGTTACTTCACCTTCGGAATTTAAACGTTATACATAACAATTTGATGTTAAGATTTATGCTCTTGATTTAAAAGGTCTTTGTAGTTTTCTCACTTGTTCATTCCATTTCTTTCGTGATATTTATTCGATGTCCAAGCCTGTCTGATTTCCAACAATTCCTCAGCTTGTGCAAGTCTCTTTTCTCTCCCAAAAATCGTCTTAAAATGGACTCCGTTTACGAGAATTTCCGCCGACATTATTTGACTAAATATTTGTTTTTTATACGAATCATTTTTAGGAATCCGAATTTTCTCTATGATGGATCGTGGTCTGCTCTTGAACCACGTCGTCACTACTATTTGAACTTCAACTATTCTCATTGGTCCGAAATGTCGATTCCTGGAAAACTTGAACGGGATTATCTGTATACAAACGTCGCATTTTGGAACGAATACATTCCTGCTCTAGTCAATTACATGACAACTACATTCCCCCCTGCCGAGGTTTCTGTTAGACGCCAGCTAATGGTCTTTCAATGGGTCGTAGCTATCGTTGTTGCCTTCTTACTGCTGTTTATCGTTTTAACGGGTGGCTTTGCGTATCAGGTTTGTGAACGGTCGCAAAGTTCGCATGATATGAAGGAGTCTCATCGCTTGGTTGATTATGCCGACAACTTTATCTCGAATAGCTCTGTTCATGTTCCTCACTTTCCTCGTGTAAGTAATCTTTAATGTTGTATATATTGTTAATAGATCGTTTTCTGTATATAGTGAGATCGCACACCTAGTATCACTTTTCTTTCACTTGATGTATTGAGCAGGACTCACATAAACTGTTCTTTGGTTCATGTTACACTGATAGTTTGCAGTATGCTACTCTACTACCGTTTGATTCATATTCCTTTTTAACGCATTTATTGTTTTTCAATGCTAATTTTGAGTTCAGAGGTCATCAGTCACGATAATGGCGCAGGTAAAGGGTGCAAAAGCAAAAAAGGTTTCTAAGGCACTTATTGCGAAACGAAAAGTGGTAAGAGGACAGAAGATCATGCATAAGAAGAAGGTCCGTACTTCTGTGCACTTTCGCCGACCAAGGACTTTGAGGACCCCGAGGATGCCAAGGTAAGTAAATAAAAGCAAGGTTTTCGATGATTACATGAAATTAATTTCTCGTAGATATCCTCGAAAATCTGCCCCGGCTCGTTGCAAACTGGACTCCTTTGCTATCATCAAGCATCCTTTGACCACCGAATCTGCGATGAAGAAGATTGAAGACCATAACACGCTTGTTTTCATAGTTGACGTAAGAGCAAATAAGCACCAAATTAGAACAGCTGTGAAGAAGTTGTACAACATCGAGGTGCAAAAGGTGCGCTTTGATATATTTCATGCTTAGGATAGTTGTATTTGCTCTTTTAGATCAACACCCTGATTACTCCACTTATGGAGAAGAAGGCATACATTCGTTTGACAACGGATTACGATGCATTAGATTGCGCCAACAAAATTGGAATCATATAGATACTTGTTTTGTTGTGGTTTGTCTATAAATTTATTATAAGTAACCAGTTGTTGATAAATGTAATACCCAATTGGTATACTTCAGTATTGATCACGATACAACATAGTTTCAAGAGCATCGATTTTCAGATGGAGGAGTTGTATCGGAAGATCCTGAGGCAGTATTCGTGGTTGTTAAATTCCTACATTATCGAATATTTTATTTCTAGTCTTTGGGATAGGTTGCCTACGTCGTGGAGAACAGCGTTTATGAGAATTGAGGTGGCAGGCATCAGTTTTACTTAGACGAGTGGTGGATGCGGAGCAATAAGAGGTCAGATCGTGGAGTTTAGTTGTAGCTGCTAACTTGAATGGATTAGCTATGGTTGTTCACCTGACTAGATGGAAGCGGTTTGGTGGTTTCCAGAATTAAGCAAGTGTTGTGACACCATATCGGGAATGAGAGGTCCCCTCTATCTGTGCAGTGTTACAAATACGTTTTGATATCGTGTTTTGCACTGAACATTTTCTTAAGTACCTAAGTATTATTCGGAAGCATGTTTTGGTTTCATGAGCTACGAAGTGCTCTCGTGTCTGAGCGTTGATGACGTTCGTATGGGTCGGGCTAGTATCAGTGGTTTGGTGCATCACATTATTGTCTGTGATTAATGGTATTATCAATCTTAGACGACACAGCGTGAGGTGTCATCTTCATATGTTCGGATGGATGCAAATGGGAGTATACTTCTTTTAAGTGATAACAGTCCTGATACGCAATGAGAAATAGTAGGCTATTTCCCATACATTGCCTAAGAAGGTAAATGCCTGAGGCGGTGGATCTCGTCCAACAGTGATTATTAGGTATTCGCAGACATCGTAACGTTGTAGTATTCTGTATTCAAAGTTTCTTTCACTCGTCACTCGTAAATTCACTCGTCCTTAAATGTTCTGCTGGTAAAGAACTCAGTTTCAGAAACTGTTGAATACCATAACCCGTCTTCCGTGTGAACCGAATTACCGTAAGTCGTCGAAGTGCATGGATAACTCTGTGTGTTCTGTTAGCATACGGCATGCATGAGTATAACTTTTCTGTTCCGCTATCTTTGTGAAATATTGAAAAAAAATTGGAACGGCTCTTGTCTATCGGTTTCCTTTGCAAGTTTTCGCGTGCTTGTCCCACTTAGTATGATATATTGAGGTTAGCGTTTCTGCAGAGATAATCAGTGAGATGTTATCCATATCCAATACCTATTAATTTAACAAGGAGGCAATACGTGGGTGTTGGGGAGGTCGGAGTATGAGCCGCAGATGGTCTTCTCTAAAGCATTTCTTGAAGCAGTGGCTGTTACCTTTGGGCGATCGAAGATGGCGTGTTAGCCATGTAGTTGGAGAAGATTTGGCGAGTGCATGTATAACTCTCCTCGATCCTGTAGCTTCACTCGAACTCTCGGTTTTCATGGGGATAACGTGGTGTTGAGTAGGCGGGTCATATTCATCGCTATTTCTTTCGATAAAGGCATCTTCCCTGAAATCGAATAATAGTCTGAGCAGATCCAAATTTTGATGGTTTTTGATTTCGTTCCTTCAATACTTCGGCTTTCCTTTTTGAAAAAAAATGGTTCTTTTTTAAATAAAGGGGTAGCAGTTCGATTTTGCGTAATATTTTGAGAGAAAGTCGACTTTAATTAGGGGACTCTTTCAACGTACTGTGACGTGGTCGACTTCGCAATACCTTTCGTTAGAAGTCTATCTCTGAAAGGAGAGCTTCTGAAGTTGTGGGTTACCATGAGTACTAATAGTTGACATTACAAACTCTTCTATTTGATCTGTGCGTTCATTTTCTGTTGTGAGGTTCTTTGGACGTTGTCTTGGGTCTAATCGTAGCATTTAAGTCACAAATGGGCACTTTATATAAAGCATACCCTTTGCTATACAATTCCTCCAAGTCCATCTAACACGCCTAGATTTCATCTTCACCATAGCTTGATGTGAACGTAGAAAATGAAGATTGTCAAAGCTGATTTTGGCCTACACTTCTTCAGTTGTTAGCATCCGGTTAAAATTTACAATAATTTTTGAACTCATTTGACAAGGACATAAATGCTGCGGACTCCTCAGCTATCGCATGCTGAAAGGAAAAGTTATTCTTGGATATCATGAACGGGCGGTGTCTTACCATAATGACGGATTCCATAACCTCGTTCTTAATCTTTTCAGCTTGAGTCACCCGATTCCTCATTGTAGAATTCAAATCCTAGCGCCTGTATTTTAAAAGTGTAGGTAGTCACCATAGTTCTTCTAGACACAGGCGACATAGTACAGCTGCCGAGATTTTAGCAGCCTCTTGTAAACTTTCCACCAATCACCACCATGTTAGGAACTCTGTTGAGGTCAGTATGGTGATACTTTATCACTGTTTTTGGCTATTTATACTAGCGAGTAGCTTACCGTTCTCTCCCAGAGCATAACTGGAAATTATTCGTTGTGACTTCTGAGCAAACCCTATTTGCCACCTAGTCACTTCATTGCAGGCTTCGAGCCAAATTGATATAGTTTGCATATACGCAAGCATACAAAGTCGCGTATGCATGAATATGCCTGCGTACATACAGGAAATGTTTGTCAATCCACGCCGGTCAATTCAACTCCGCATCCGCCACCATTTAACGCACCACAAAGGTTCCCGATCCTCATCTGAGGGAGGTCCGTACATCTATGCCAAAGAGGACAGTATGTTAAATTTTCAGCCAGAAGACTGTGCTTGTATTCTCAGTTCATCAGCACCTTGTAAGGTCGTTTTACCACTGGCGGTTTTGTGTTTAAGAACGATTGTAAACACTTTACCTTCACGTGAATCTGTAAGCTCACGTTCTCGTTTGGCTAAAATATGTGGATTCCATGCAGAGACGGTTAGTTCCATATTATTCCACATAGCTGATAGCGCATGGTTGTCTTTGTCGTTACCTCAGACCAACGATTTCTCAAGTGTGACGTCAATGGGTCGTTTAAGCGCCAAGCTAAAAGCTAAGAAACGGCATGAGATTGATCGTCTCGTGAACTTGGTAGAATTGCTGAGTTTGGGTGAGAATTGATTTGTTTTTAGATTGACGAGACCGGTATTACTGCCTGATTTATAGGACGATCTTTTCATTCTATTATTGACATCGGTGCGGGTATGGGTCACCTTTCTCGTATACTTTCCATATCACTTCCTGATTGTTCGATAATCGCTGTGGAGAAGGAAGATGACGTGGGTTTCTACATGATTTCATTTCGAGTTCTATTTTTGCTAATTGAATAAAACTACTCCAGTTGGTTAAAAAATCTGTTCTTCTTAACGAAAGACTTCGGCGTTGTTGCAATTCCTCTGTTAAACTGGAACATCGTTGTGAGTCTGTGAGGACAAGTTCTCATAGACTGGATATTCCCGAATTCAATAATGGTAACTTTTTTTCTTCGTACAGTCGAATTTTATGGTATTTATTGCTGGCAGAAAACATTGCCTAATTTTAATGACAACCTTGAACTGCTTTACCTTAACTTAAAAACAACATTTTAACCAAAATGGAAACCATTAGGATCTACATTTTTGTTCTGTGATCAGAAATCTATATGTTTCAGTAGCCTAAAATTCTGAAGATTCCGTGTGATCGATTTTTTGAGGGGCGTTTTAGCTGTTTGGTTGTTGAAAATTTTTTGAACTAGCAGTTGTCAAGATGTTTGAAGAAGTGTTAGCTGCTCAGGGGGAGATCCCGTAAGTATGATAAATGAGTTGTATCGTTAGCTGTGCAACATGTGCTCCAACGCTGTAATGCAAGACTACTAGATATTTTATGTTGTTAACTTAATCTGGATACATGCGTTTCAACTGATGAAAGGTTTCATCACTTTCGTGATATTACTTCTGCCTTGGAATTTTTTTTTTGCAAGGTTTCAAGAGTTTTTACACCATTCCTACTGCAGAAGGCGAAAAGCTCTTCGTGGCCATCATTTGAAGTAACTTAGGCTTTAGAAAATGTTTTTTTGAAATTCACAACAACACAGCCACACACTGAAGTACGTTGGTTCTCGTATAAGATGCATTCATGATCCCACGTCGCAATGAGTTCGAGGATTAGGCCTTTTTATTGTATAAAACAACTGAGAAGTGGACTTCATGACTACGGTTTCTCGCGCTTCGCTCTTTATGCTACTTATTTGTCAAGTTTTTTCGCCTCTGAAATTTCTGTTTTATGACAAGCGAGTGTGCACGTGTAGTGCAGTGGTGGGGGATTTCAATACACATGGGATCGATCCCGCGCCCCAGGCCCACCAAGACCTCTATCCCTTCGGGGTCGCCAAATTCGTACCAGACTTGTCTTGGAGGATAGCACTAGCTGGATTCATCGGTAGGCCACCGCGAGTCTTTGTAAAGGTCAGATATGCGCTCAGTCACATTCAACGATGCCTAATGAAGTTGAATGCATGACTGACCCCCCAGGGATTGATCAACGCCTAGGAGCTTTGTCCTTTATTTTATGCCTTATGACGAGCGAGTACTTAATGAGTAGTTAACAATGTGTTCTTCTGCGGCATTCGGAAATGTTTTTGCCCGTGGGGCACCTTCGACTCTCGCTTTCAGGTGGTCGTCGAAAATTGCAGGTACGAAACCTTAGAAACTTTCTGCATACTGTGCATTCACAAACATTTCCTGGTTCATGGCTTGGTTACATTTCCACTTACATGCACTCAAGTATATTTTGAGCTCATCTATGACAAGACAAGATTTCCTTACCAGAACAACTGTCATGAAGCCGTCATTGTAAATTAGCTCCTACAAAGCAGTAATACATGGTAGATAGTCTTTAAAGAAATTCGCTCTAAAATGTTATACCTCAGCAGCGTAAGTACACATATGTACGGATTTTTTTTACAAATCTCGTCACGACAGAAACTGCCTTTGTTTTTCTGCCAGACAATAAAAGTAAACATTCATGGTTGTTCCTTTTTTTTTAGAAAATTACGAAGCCTTTTATTTTATTGCGGAATCGGAAAAATAGCATAGACTACGTTATATCAGGCTTGATATAACCGCTAGTTATGCACTGTGATCCCACTAATAATTCAGTAACACCAGAAAACACCAGTTAACTCTTCGCCTTTGCGAAAAATGCTCAGTGGACTTCGATTATCAGGGAAGATGAAATGCATCGCACACTTTCTGTATAGTGTTCTTTATTTTTAACATTCCAGTAGATTGCGTGGCTACTGGTAACTCACCAGCTTGTAGTTTGGTTTTCGGATAGATTTATCCAGTTCCTTCTCAGTTTGGACAACCGATGATGTGAACTTTCCGTCGTCTATCGGTGTTCGATATTCATGAGCACGCCCCAACTGTCATGAGGTAATATGCCATGAATAAAAGATAAAATCAAGGACAAAGTTTACGGAGTTTTTCAATCTTTGAGGAATGCGCCACGGATTCGACTTCGCTAAACATATACAACGAATTACTGTTACCCGCCGGCATACTAAATCACTGTTTTTATCCTCCTAGACAAGTTTGATGCCATCAGCTTGTGGATCTAGAAAGATGGGAAGTTTGTTTCGCCTGGTGCGCGCGATCGAAGCGATGAACATGTGTTGCTCCAACCAATGCGCTGTCCTTGCGGCGAAGACCATCGATAAACCTTGAATAGTTACACCTAGTATTTCGTCATCGCATTTGTTTTCTTCCTAGAAATGCTTTGTCAAACGTATTATTATGAAAACCGTAGATCGTATATTAGACTATGTCACGGGATTATAATTGCTCAAAAGTTTAAATAAAAAGCTCTTGATGATGTTGATCAATCCCTGAGGGATACGCTAAACATTCGACTTCATTGAGCATCGTTGGAGGTGATTGAATGCATATCTCGTCTTTACAATGGCTCGCGGTGTATTACCGATGTATCGAGTCAGTGGTGCTATCCTCCAAGACAGGTGTGGTACCAATTTGCCGACCCTGGAGGGATGGAAGGCTTGTTGAGCCACGGGCGCGGGAATCGATCCCATGTCTGTATCGCAGAACTCCTCCGACCATTGCGCCATGCGCGCTCAAAAGCTTAGTTTTTAATGTTTCAGATCAGAGAATCCTAGTCATTGGTCTTCATTCCTGTGGTGATCTGTCATCTTCCATTCTTCGACTATTTGTAGAGTCACAAAATGTAGCCGCTTTGATACTTTTTGGATGTTGCTACCATAAACTAAGTGTCATCAATGAGGAACAAAACGACTTTAATGAGGTAAAATGATGGGAATTTGGATTTTTTTTTGTTTTGAGATTTTACTAGGTATTTTTATTAAAGAGGAAGCTTTTAGGGTATGCCACAGGCTTTCGGATTCCCTTTAAGTTTAAAATATAGCGAACTACGCTTTTCGCGTTGTGCCCTTGATTTGGCTTGCCACAGTAATGAAAACTACGTCATGCAGCTATTGACGAAGGTTATCGTGTTACTGTTTAGATATTTTGTAATACTCTTGTATTTAATTATGTTGTTTTAATTCAATGTTTTATTTCAATAAGCAGACACGAGTTTGTTATTGTGGAATTTATTGGAATACAATAGGTGACGTTTCGGCGGTTTCGCCTTCTTCAGAGCCTGGAAAGGTCAAATTGAGATGCGATCTGTTTAACCAAATACTTTCAAAAATTCAAAAATGAACCGCAAGAAGGAGTGTCTTGTCATCTCTCGTGACCTGGCGCCATACCTCAGGCTATTCCAGTGACCTGACACAGGCACAATCCTTGCCCATGTAGTACTCTCTGCAGCTGCTATCCACCAACTAATTTAGATACTTACAACAAACAAACGGTAGGTGTTTAAATGAAGCTGTTTCTTATGCGAATACAAATTCATTTGTTAAGTTTTATCTGCTGAGGTTATGAAAGTGTTTGGTTGAGTAGATCGCATCTCAATTTGACCTTTCCAGACTCTGAAGAAGGCGAAACAGCCAAAATGTCAGCTATTGTATCCCAATAAATTCTATAATAACAACCTCGTGTCTGCTTATTGAAATGAAACATCGAATTATCAATCAATGCCGAGGTTAATAGGAAGTTGGTCTTGGGAATTACAATGTTGTTTTAATTTCTTAGTGAGATCCTCCATTGTTTTTTTTTTATTTTTTCAATATTATTCCTTAATATTAATAAGAAGTGACTTCAGCCTCATAGTTCTTATCGAACGCAATGCTACCGTGCGGTGTTAGAATGTTTAATTGCTAATCATATGGACGACGAAATACGACGTCGGCGAACTTCGTTGGTGATAAATTCAGTTGATGGCAATAAGGAACCACGTTTCGAAGAATACGTAAAGCTGGCTTTAGCGAGATATCCAGACATGATAGAAGCTGTTTCCGTGCAGGTATGATTGTCAAACATAACGGTGTCCAGGCGACAATGATGTTTTTTAGGGATACCGTTAACGTTGAGTTGAACACCACTCAGTGCAGTCATACAATTGTTCCCTCATTTTCATGAACGCTTATTGAACTTGAGTGACGTTGACTTAGTGTGGTCCCGTTTTGTTGGGTTGTTGGGAAGCCGCAGAGGCTATCTTAGATATAGATTAGCTTGAATTACTCGCTGTGATGCTGTCGTAGATGTTCTCCGTGTTTTCTAATATTGATGTCGTATTGTGTTTCTGTTTAGATTGCAAGTGACGACAATGCCAGCACACTGATCAATTCGGTGGACGATGAATGGCGACGCCTGTTGGTGGTGCATTGCATCCGTCTGCTATTTGCTCCCATCGTTGAGCATATTATCATTGAGGATCGGGTACAATTTCTCCGCGAGCGTGGACATTCAGTGTTTGTCGTTCCCCTATTTGATCCGAAGATTTCGCCAAGAAACCTTGCTATTGTTGCGTTTAAGAATTCTTGCGATAATTGTTAAAGTCGTAACCAGTCCTGGTATCCATCTAAGTTGTATCTGTGTATTTTAAAGGTGTAAATACTCCTTTTTGTTATCGGCAATGAACCAATGAAATTATTCTGTACTTGAGACAGGCATGTTAGTTAGTAATGTTTGAATATATCTGCTTTAGAAACATTCCAGATACTATGTAATAAGTATTCCACTCTATTTTCAAAGTTACTATCCGCAAATTGATCTCTAGCCATGTTCCACTTCCACAATCTGTTGTTCGCCCACAATTTGAACGTAGGTAGGCCGTTTCTTAGCTCTCTTGGAAATGAAGTGCGTATTTTCTCGATAGGAGGTGTTTGGTCTGTGTGATCGTAAGTGTAGGAAGCAGGTAACGGTTGTCTAAGATCTGCTTTTTTTATACGTATTTAAGATATTGTTCTGTTAGCAGTTGGCTTGATTTGGTTTATGCTATTTTATATATCCTAATACCATTTTATGGATCAAAATGATCGTAGTGTTAAGAAGAAGGCCATGGCACCGAAACCGTAGCTGAGTAAATCTTTTGCATCTATGTTGTGCTAGCTCAATAGTCCAAGAAAAGTATTTCACGGACTTAGTTTTTATTTAGTTCATGCCTACTAATCGCCATAAGAAGTTTTGGCATCTTCTCACTCAGCGCTAATGCTTTCAAAAGTCGTACAAGTAGGTATTAACCTTATGTGGATGTATGTTCGTGCTTACAAATTGCGCGGGCCCCAGCCCAGTTCCTGAATTGGATTTTGGTTGAACAAATTGTTTTTTCAGGAAAAGAAAACTATTCGTCCTATAAACATACTTTATGACTCTAACGATTATGTTGAAAGGAATCCTGTTGTAATTGTTGTTATCTTCTCATCAAACCCTGCTGTAGCCTTCTAAATAATCCTTTCCAACGCCATGTTCTTGTGTACGTGTGGAGGTTTTCTCAAGGTCGGAAAATTTCGATGCTTTTTTTTGCTTTAAGTAACAAGTAAGCACATGTAGCTAGCTGGATTTCGCCATGAATATGATTGTATTCTTGGTTAGCTAGTTCCACCCGCAATAGACTTGGGGATATTTGTTGTTGGTGATGTGAACTACTTTCCATTCATTTCTCGCTACAAGACTTATTCTAGTCAGCGTTTAGCACCATTGTCGCTGTATGGGATGTGCCATGAAATCTGGGGAGTAGTCAGTTTGAGATCTGTTAATAGACAACCTATTTGATGCATTGTGAGCAATGCATGCCTGAGAGGAAGTTGGATTGGAACAACATGAGTGTTTTACGGACTGTGCATTTCGTTTTAAATGGAGCATCTTAAAAGTGATTTGGTGTTCACAGGGTGTTTGTTCATTGCTGAGTTTCAAAATAGTTTATCTTTATAAACAGTTATCTAGTCTTATTACAGCAGCTTCTATTGTTTTCAACGTTTTGCTTAAGAACATTTGTTTTAGAATTTATAATCTCCACCTTTTTTGCATACATGCAGTTTACTAATACACGCTTCTAACAGTTGACCGCCTCATCGTGAGCGTGAGCTGTTCTCGGGTGTCGCGCTGCAATGTACAGCGGGCAGATTCATTCCAGCAGGGTGTCCCAAGCTAGGAAAGAGTCCGGCATTTCCGTGGCTATCCTCGGGTTTCCAGGGAACCACAATTGATGAACCAGCAAGTCGCCGGAGAACGAAGATTATGCTGGGGCACGCACAACCAGCGAGGGCGTACCATCGAAGGATCCATGTATATCCACATGTAATTAACAGTCTCCATTTCTCATGTCAGTGATCTTACACAGTGCTTTACATACAAGTTGTAAGTCTTACCGGGAATAAACAATTTTCACTCAGAATCTTCCTATACGCAGTTCTCCGACTTGAACTTTCGCATTATTTAATAAAGATATTCGCTCTCTAAGGTTGTTGTTGAAACATTCTGAACAGTAATGTTCCCCACAACGGCTGGATCTAGTGCTAACTAGCTTAGCGTATTTTGTGAAGTGTTTGCAATCACAACTCAATGACATTGATTGATAAAATCCTACACATTATCTCCGCTTGTGTGAAAACTTACACATACCATTTTTTCTGAGGAAATCACTTACAAACGGAATGGTCTCCATTTGGATGAGGAGCCGTAATTTTGCCGCTTGATGAACGGCTCTACCTAGTTGGACTTCCAATAACCAACCGTCTTGGTAAGTTCTAGGAAACGGAGTCTTCATAAACTGCAGACATAGTGATCATATCCGTATCATCTTTCCAGTCTAATGCCATGACACCACAGCAGCCCTGTTGTGCTGTCTATTTTTGGATAACCTGGGTGGAAATTGCTTTCCTGTTCCACCTGCGGCTACCAATAATCCATCCTTCTTTCATTGGGTAAAGTCAAGGCTAGTCAACAGGTTTTCAAATCTACATCTCGCTGTAGTGTAGGCTTGTAGGCTGCAATAGTCTGTTATCCAAGAGCAATACATGAAATCCAAAATCCCCTGCACTATGGGAGTCTGATGAGTTCTCTCCTAATGCAGCACCTGTGAATCTTTCATTTTTTCCCGAGAACAGGTACTTTTATAGTTAGTTTCTGCATCTCCCGCTATAATTTGCTCCTAGATGTTAGCCATAGGTAGTCGACAAAATCCTACCTGGTTTCTGCAATGAGACACCTTAACTGTCGATGAATTATGAAGGGTTATCGGAAAACCGTAGCATCGTCCATAATGTCAATGTGAATATTAAGTTCACTTTTTTCAGTAGCAGTTATTTCACTTGCAATGGCCATAATTAACCGTGTTTATCCTATGGAATGAGTGGGTCTAAAAAAGAACTGAAGAAATTAACTCAATGATGGAAAAAATTTCAACATCTTCACAGCAATGTTATTTTGTGGTGAACCATAGTAACATAAAGTAAAGAAAAGCATGCACATCATTCTTAGCCTAAGAGCAAGCATAATCTCTTGTATACACGTTTTCCTTAGCGATCTGCGCAGGTCACCTACCAGTAGCTCGTCGTTCTTAGGGATCTCCAGCGAACCTTCTGCTTCAAAAATGCTTATTTTATCGAGACGTCCACCATTTTCTCGTACAATTGCAACATTCGGATAACTGTCAATAAGGAGTTTATTTTATGGATGAGGAGTTAACACTGCTCTATATTCTTTTAAAATCTTTTTTTCAAAATCTAAAGAATAGTTATGTTTCACCGAAAATTTACTTCTTTTCCATCTTTTTTTGCTGTTTACGAATCAGAGAATGAATTTGCCGAATTAGTACCTAAATTGTTTTCTTATCGCAAAGTGAACTGGAAAAGCTGTCCATTAAAGACTGAGTGGTTTTTCTACATTATTTTACAGATACTTCTATCTGTTTTCTCGTTAGCAAAACTTGATGTTTTGTTGAGAAATTCTTCATTTTTTTCTACATTTCCGGACTAAGCACTTTCTGCGGATTGCAGAGCTTCTTTCATTCAATTTGTTTTCTCTCTTTCGTCGTCTAAAAAAGTTTCGTGCAGTCTTTGCATGTGAATTCGGACGGTGCTCAAGGGTTTTGGTCTTCATCAGGAGTGTCGTTGGATACTGGTTGTGCGGTTTCTCATCGGAGTACAGGGAAAGTGGTGCTAATCATCTAGGTCTTCACCGCGTTCTGTTATCAGCCTTTTTGAATCGAATGTGGAGCTTCCCAGGTAATCTGCCAATTTCAGAACGATACCAACTTCTATTGGTCCTTTGATAACAGGTACAAATTCGGAACAGTCACAATATTTTGAAATCTATCTGGTCTCCAGTCCGGCTGAAGAGTCCTCCTTGAAACGCAGTTTTTTTCATTCCGTCCAATTCTTCTATTTCAGTGGCTTATTTTCATATTTTAGTGAAATCATTGCATAACAGCGAACGACATGGAACATAAGAAATGGGTTGACTATTCTCATTGATAGTTCTGCAAGTCATCGCTTGTACTGCAATCATCTCATTAGTTGTTATATAACACTTATGTAGTCTTTGTAATAAGCCTTTTTTGGTTGCAGTTTGTGTTAAGTGATCGCCAACATGTTATGATGAAGCTTCAGATATTGTCATGAGAGGGAGATTGTAGAGGACAGAAAACAAGTAGATTGGTCGATAATTGCTAAAATCGTGTACGTCAGCTTTCTTGAACATTGGCACGGTCTTGCTGGTCTTCCACTGAGTAGGGACCTTGCATTCAGACAGGTAACGTGTGAAGAGCCGAGCCAGTGTGTTCACGAGGATTGACGGAAGGTACTTCAGATGTTCTGATCTTATCCTGTCCGGACCTGGTGCTAATCGATTTTTCACCGACGAAATGGCATGTCGGATTTCGGAAGGGAGAACCGGTGGTACAACATATCCATCCTCTTTACTTCACATGACGGGAGGTGGACGTGGCTATCGAAGAGATCTGAGTAGTATTCGTGAATGATTTTCTCCATTGCTTTTCTGGACGCTGTAACTATTCTGTTTGGGCGTCGGAGTGCAATGATCTTGGTCGTGTAATTGGCGAAGCTTCGGTGGGCTTTGCGAATGCTTTTGCGAGCCTCTGCAGCTTCGACCATTACTGCTGCTCTTCCCTCTTTAAGATCTTCTTTTATCGCCTGTCCGCATTGTTTCGCAGGTTCGCACGTTACTCCGCGGTTGCCTACAGCTCGTGCGATTCTACGCTGACGTATCAGCTCTAGTGTTTCTGGAGACGGACGTTTCTTCGTAACTTTCGAACTCTCAGCTTTCATAGCGCTAACGTGGTGATGTTGAATGAGCCGATCGTATTCTTCGTCGATGTTATCGATAACGGCATCTACCCAGCAACTGGCTAATGAATTGAATAAATCCCAGTTTGTTGTGGTTCTGGAACTTCGGTTTTTGAATTTGGCGGCTTTTATTTTTTCCGCGAGAAATAGGACTTAGCACGAAGGAGACGGTGGTCTGATCTCGTGTAGAATTTTAGGACAACAGCGACATCGGTTAGACAAAACCTTCTATGTACTATGGTGTGGTCTATTTTGTTATGATACTTTCCATTGGGAAACTCCCACGTCCAGTGTTGAGTGTGGGGCTTCTGGAATTGCGAGTTACCATCGATGATCTTAGTAGCTATGATAAACTCAGAGAACCGCTCTCTCTCTTTGTTCTATTTCAATCCGTGGGTGCTAATGTGACGACGTTCTTCAGGCGTTCTTCTTGCTCCAATGTTGGCGTCGAAATCGTCAACGATGGCCTTGAAGAATGTATGGTTTTCTCTGTGGAACATTTCCGGGACCATATATAAAGCCCCGACTTCTGATTCGTCATAGTTTGATGTCGGTGCGTAAACGACGAAGATTGTCAAAGCCGGTATTGATCCACGTCTTTTTAATCGTAAACGTCCTATTTGGGTTGTAAGTTGTTCGAATGAATCGATGTTCATGGACAAACTTGTGTTAATGAGAATGCCGACGCCGCCGAATCTTTTACTGTCGCATGCTCTTAGGAACAGTTCCTCACCCGTGTCACAGGCGGCGTTGAATGGATGCCGTCGTCTCGTCTCAGCCAGGGTGATGGGAACTCTCCGTGCTCGTCCTACGCAACGCTGCTATTTCGGAGTCGGGGGAATGAGGCTCGTTTTTCAAACAGTGTTTAGCATTTTGATACTCACGTATAGCCTGCTGGGCTCTGAACGTGGGGCTGGGTATACTCACGGGTAACTTGCCAGGCTCTCCCAGATTGGACATGGAGCTTATTTGTTGGAGGCGACTCCTAACCGCCTCCCATACACTTCCCTGTCACTTGATTGCAGGCTTTTGGCCGAATTGACTCGTAGAATACAATCCGCATAAAGCGAGAACGCACCCACACACGCATGCATGAATGCGCCTTGCAAATACAGAAAGTATGTGCCAGATCGGCGCAGCAGAAACAGGGAGTCCATCCCCTGGATCCACCTGCGTCTCAAGAAAGCAAGGGTCACTTTTGATCCGCGATTAACCCTCTATCCGTCTCCTGGGGACGCGCTACGTACCCTTGTGACTAACCGGCTCAAGATCCCTCATATGAGGGAGATCTGTATTGTGAAGACATTAATGGTGTACATGATTGTTTGAATGTGCGTGGGTACATGTGATGTTGTGCTTCTCACCCAATTTTAGTTTTAAGCTGTACCCATGTGCGTTGTACATTTGTTTTCTTGTTTTGCAACTATGATTACTACCACAACATTGCTGAGATATTCGCAAAACTGCGTACCGCAGGTGCCTGCGGTGGGGAACGAACGCGCTAGTGTTCTTTCCGAGGAGTAACGCGTTCACCACCACAACATGCGTGTCCTTCGTTTCTCATGTCTCTCAGCTAGTTCTATCGATAAGTGCCGTCCGCAATCACCCGTCAACGGGCTTGATCTGGGGAGTCCACATCGGTATTGAACCCAGTTAAGCTGAGGCTGTAGTTGAATTCACAATGTTTTTCCTTTTATCTTCTGCCTTCTATAATTTTTTTGGCAGGATATTAAGCGAAATACAACCACAATATTGCTGAAATATTTGAAAAACTTCGGGAGAGAGGCGAAACGAAGGACCCACATTGTGTGGTGGTGAACGCGTTACTCCCCAGAAAGGACGATAGCGCTTTCGTTCCCCATCGCAGACACCTGCTCTCCGGAGTTTTGCAAATATCTCAGCAATCTTGTAGTTGTCTTTCGCTTAATACCCTACCATAAAAATTATAGAAGGCAGAAAATAAAAAGTGAAGCACCATGATTACTGTTTTTGGCGACTACATGGAACTTCGTCTTACATCGACTTGATGAATGTTGCTTTACATTTGAATAAATCTTTCAGTTATACAGTGTGAATTGTGCATGGGATTGAGCAGTAATCGTTTTCATGTGTGAAAACCACATATTATCCATAACTTTTTTCCTCTAATTTTATTATGCTAATATTCACAGAATCTATTGTTATATTCTTCATGGATTTCTAAGGAAATATTCTACTGTATGTCAAGTCGAAACTTCCACTTGCGTTATGGCCCAAAGCAGTCGATAGTAATGGTGCGATTTTCGATGTTTCTCATTTCCATATTTGGTTAACGGCATTTCACTATAGTCACGGTAAGGTAATCCGAGCGAAAAATTTGGTCCACTACCGGTAGAACGCCATAAACCTTCTGGTATTTTCTTTCTTCACCTATCTGTACCCGAAGGCGACAATGCTGTTTAAAATTAAATCGAAGTAATACGGAGTAAAAGTTATTCAACGTTGATAAATTTTTTAGGGATACACCATGTAAACGGCTTCGTCTGTCTTTGGCATCTGTTCAGTGGTTTGAGGTGCTAATGTAATATATGCATGGTCACTGGTCTGATCTGGTGTCCATTCCAAACATCCCTTGTATTCACACTGGATCGGTGATCGGTGAATTGATCCTAATGCGTTCTGGAAAGGTACAGAGCATTGGCCGAACACATGAATAGATCTCTACAAGTAAATGTATAGGTCAAGTGTGCATTCAATAACCTATCCTTTATCTTTTTACTGATGCAACACTAGCCATTTCAGGAACCATGATGGTCTCTTAAATTGTGGTGAGCACTTGTTACCTCATTCATCTCGTCGTTGTGCAATAGGAAGAATTCTGTGAGTTCTGAGTTCCAGCTTGGCGTTCTGTATATTCGTTAGTCATATTCAAATCACGTTTATTGTTCTTAATCAATGCATAAAAAAGTGACAATAGTGCAAGAGAACGGTCCACATACCAGAATTGTAAGAGGTGGCTAGTGGTTACAGTAGGATTTGAATAAGTAGGTAGCGAGTTGAATAATTAGTTAGTCGTCGCTGAGTGCTTCGAAGTGTTGTTCTGCTCAATTCGAAACTGGCAATGGTTTTTCTGTGAGGCAGCACTGGTCTGTGATTGGCTAGCCTGCTTTGCCCACTCGGTTAATTGGGAGTTCTAGAATAATATATGGGTATTACACTTACCCTTCCAACGGTGTACCGGCTCATTTTGGATGGGAGATGCTCCTGGGTGTCGGATTACAGCGGTGGATCCAACCCCCCTGCAGAGTCTCTCAGGCCGAGAAGGACTCCGGCATTTCTATCAGGAAGCCTAGATAAGAGTAAACCAATACCAGGATCCACCACCGCCCTGGTATCAAAGTTGCATGGTAGCAAATCTTTCTTTGATCCACAAGGGCTACGACTGCCTGTGGTGGTGAAGACCTGGGCAATCTTTGACCAGGCTGACCTCGGTATTCCATGGTACCACAATGGCTTAAACATTAAACCTCCGAAAAAGTGGAGATTATGCTGGGCCTGCACAACCATTGAGGACGGGCCATTCAAGTATCAAGTAAATAAGTAAGTATTACACTTGGAAGTTCACTGTGTAATAGAGGAGACTAGTGAGATTGCAATGCAAACGTGCTGCCTTAGACTTACGGTTGAGGTTGTCAGGGGGCACAACATCAAATCCCGAAGGAGAATTCTGAAGCTTGAACTGGTCGTCCATGCGAAGCATAATATGATAATAGGCTGGTGACAGCTCGCAGTTGCTCGTAAGTGCTACGAGGGTCATTATCTATTGCTTGTTTTACAGTGTCTATCTCAAATGTATGTGATTAAATATTAATCTATATAAACAATATCATTATGACAAGTTCAATGGGCAGAAATAGTGTAAAAAGTAAGAAGATAGGAAGAATCGACTCGACCAGCATTCAAACATATCTGTAACGAAACGAAAGTCCCAAAGCAGCTAACGGAACCCACACAAATACCTTGAGTTACAACGATTACAATTCTTTTGTAAGCATACAGATATTGACACATGAAGAGACTACAGAACGTTTTTAAGCCGTAGATTTTTTAACGTGTACAGCTCTTAAAACTTTAACAGCATACCCGACAACTTTCCAGTTATCTGGTAAGCTAGTAGGTGAACTAGCTGTTAAGAAGCTAGTTACGGAGAGTGCCGAGGAAATGGCATTAGGAGATAGAAAATATTCTCTGTTCTATGTAGAATATTTTCTGTAAAAATTCGCACTAGCAACACAGTCTAGAAACATTTTGCAGTAAACTGAACAAAGGAACAAGCATCAAAGAACACAATTACATTTAATGCCATCATTTTCCAAACATATTACTTACTTGTATTACCTTACGAAATCCCGTTTTATCACCAGACACGATGATTTTAGTACGTATATTAATGTTCGGTGGGCAATCTTTCGGCAACAAGTAATTCTTCGAATCTGTTTCCTCCTTAAACAATGTGACAACTAGCACATAGGACACATGCGACAAAAAATACGGGATGAATTCTTCATCGCCCATGAGTCACGCGCAGACATCACTCTTTAAGAGGAAAAACAGTCTGAAGTTAGCTACCTAACACTGAACCACGTGAAGAAAACCTCGCGTTAGCACAAAAAAGGAGAGTTCGTAAGAAATGTGAGTCGATTTTTTGGATTACTACTTATTAGCCATTTTTGTTTAGAGCCGGGTAGTTTCTAATACCGCAGCATTCTTTCCTATCATCGGATCACCCATATCTTCGAAGTGAATCACATCATTGATGAAGGTGTTCCACATTTCCTCTGTCCTTCTATGCATTGTTAACACTGTAACCAAATAATTAAATGCGTCTTTAGTTAGTCTCCATTCAATTTTCCAAAGCGCTTGATTTACTTGTTCGCTCTATTATCAACAACATTCAATATCACCACTCGCTACAGCAAAAACAAGTGCTGCTGTTTCGTCCAGCGGCATAGGTTACAGGTCGTGAATAACGCATATAGCTTGTTGAAATTTAATCGAAGATAAGCCCTATCAGAACAGCTGCCGTGGACCATCGCACCCGTGTTTTTCCTAAAGTAGTAGAAAGGATTTATTCCAAGCAAATGTGAAGCCATGTAGAGCCAGCATGAGATTTGAAAGCAGATGGTGTTCATATGACATCGAAATCGAGTGGATGCTTGTTTTTAAGTTTAGTCATTAAGGAAGGAAAAGAAAACAGCTCCACTGAAAATTGCTCCATATTGAACAGCTTCGCCAAAATCGAGTTTAGTTAAAAGGAAGTGTCATTATGTTAGATATTTGCATTGCGTGGTCGATGTGATAGCGTTCTGTTCTTTGGGGAACGTCAAGAAATAAAGTGTACGCATCCGAACGAGACGAGAATAGTATCATTTTGAGCAATTGATCCTTATTTATTACAATATTTGTGAGGAGCGAAATTAATTTCTACTCCTGCATACTTTCAGTCGAGTTATGTTCCTGCGCTCAAACTAGGAATAGAAAAGCATAAAGCAAACGTTTCGGCGTCTTCGCGTTTTCCCGAGTCGACTGTCGACGGCTATTCGCACTTCCGATGTGGATTTTGGTGTTCGGATCGAGTCGAACCTACTGTAGTGGAGTATCCCTCCTGTGGAGTATTCTCACTCTGCAATGTTTTTCGATACAAATTAGTTGTCAGTCTACTGTTATCCAATCGAATCCGATTTTTTTAGCCGGAAAAGTACCCTGTAGCTATCAATTTTGTAGTAGCTGAAAAAGGCGAAGGCGCCGAAACGTTAGCCCAATAAAAGTTTTATAGTAATCCCTGTTAATTGCGTTTTAGTTCAATAAATGAAGAATGTTTTGGTGATTTATGCCGAGGATAGATAGCGTTCGATTCTTGAAATTGACGATTCGGCGTTTGGTGAATCATAGCCTCATTGGTCACGTTACCGCAAGTGCGCAAAACGGCACAGGGCACGAAAGCGGCTGCCTCTCTTTGCGCTAACTGGATTCCCTTTCGTCCTGGTTTGCAAAATTGGTACGAGATTTGCCTGCGATTGGCTGGCTTCCTACAATCTGCAAAAAATGGGGGCTGGCTTTGATAAAGAATTTTGAGCCCCATGGAACAGCTATCTCAGGATTCGAGGAAAAATCGACTGAACCAGTAGTGAAGGAAATTCGGAAGTTCGGAAGACCTAATGCAGCAACTCGACCGAGATCCCCGGAGCTTTGTGAATTATGGATGCGAAAACCGCTGCAGTCCGTGCATTTGTGACCTTCTATGATGTAAAATGAATAGTGAAGCAGTGGTGTTGTTTTTAGCAATAACAAACAAATTGGTACGGAAATGTTGATTAGAAGAAATCTCTTGATAAATCAAAAATTTCCTAGATGCTTTTGGAAAAAGAGACAAGATACTCATCAAGGTAATAATTTTTAAACATTTTCTCTTCCTGTTAAGTGTTAGCATATTATTATATGTACCTCTTTCCGAAGTGCCTTCGACTGTGTTCTTTTTTGCCCTTCTTAAATGCCGTCGTTGCTCCATCCAACTTAGGAAGTTGAAAACGACGGGACGTTGAGAGGCCCAGCACTCCACTCCGATGTCCCTGCTGGAAGAAGGCAAGGTGTATGCACCTTCTCCCAATGAGGGCGTATCGTTACAAAAGCTGCGAATTATCTGGATATATATTCACATATATCAAAAGTAAACTGTTCCATTCAATAATTGCGAAAAAAAACTGCATGTTACGAAATGTAAAAG
This sequence comes from Angiostrongylus cantonensis, assembly GCA_009735665.1. Classification (NCBI taxonomy): domain Eukaryota; kingdom Metazoa; phylum Nematoda; class Chromadorea; order Rhabditida; family Metastrongylidae; genus Angiostrongylus; species Angiostrongylus cantonensis. Next base: position 117,980 of record MQTX01000232.1, on the reverse strand, counting down.
TTCCAAGTGCTATTCAGTTTTAATCTCCTTGTCTGGCTATTATCGTTCCACCTCTGTTTAACTCGCGTTCAGTGAGAGTTAACCGAGTTGGAGCCCACCAAAAAAAAAAAGTGTTCTAGGCAGCAATGGTTTCGAAAAAAAGAGGAAATGTCCATTTTGATTGCTACATAATAAATAACCACTGTTATCAATTTCCTTTTTCTCCCTTCAATTCACTAAAATGCTGAGCAGCTCCCTGTAGTTACAAAGTTACTTCGCTAAACAGAAGGTATGGAATTCTCCTAATAGAGTTTCGAAGAGTAGCACACTTCTATACTGAAGCCGTCGCCAATATCAAGGTTATCTGTTCGACTTTCCCACTTCGTGCTATTCCGAAAACCTTATGATTTCCTACCACAAGAGGTATCATCTGTCCAACTTCGGGTTTTGGAGTGCGATAGCGATGTGTTCCCCATTTAATGAAATGAAGTGTTCAAAACTTTATCTAAGGAAGAAAGGCGTTTTACTAGTAATAGACTGGTTTACGATAAAGTACTGGAACATTGAGTGATAAAACGACTATGTAAAAAACTGTTTAAAAAAAGAGCACGAAGCATTAAATAAAAACTAACCATGAGCTGGTGAATAAAGCCATACCGCACACCGTCTGGAGGAATACCAACTGTCAAAGTGATTGAATAATATGGAGTAATGCGGTAGAATGACGTTAAAGCAGACTTTCGAATTACAGCGCTAATGTCGCACTCTGAGAGACAGTAGCAATTTTTATTTCTATAATTATTTCAAGGCAGCTAGTATTTTGATGGGCTTCATCTACATAGCAGTTTGAACCGCTTATAAAGATAGAAAGACTTTCAAATATTATTTTTCAGCTTAAAGTTAAGTTTAGTTAGTGTAATAAACACCTTATCCATATACCAGCTGTGGTGTATAGTGGATTAGGGCACATAATTGTCCTAGGGACGAAGGCGCCGAAACGTTAGCCCAATAGAAATTCTATAGTAACCTTGTGTTAAACTCGTTCTAGTTTAATAGTCAAAAAAGTATGGGTTATTTATGCCGAGGTTAAATAACGGTCGGTTATTAATGTATTTTTTCTATGAGCTGAGTCAATGCCCGCTTGGTCACGTTATCGCCTCTGAGTAAAGCCGATTTGGAGAAAAAAGCCCTACTTAGAGTGCTCCATACGCTCACAAGACACCCTTTCTTCATTTGCTGAGAAATTCACACCAAATTGGTCTGGAATTGGCTCACACTACAATGCATAAAAGATGGCCCCTGGCAATGGAAAAAAAACTTGGAACACCGTAGCACAGCTAGCGTAGGATTCCAGAAAGAGTCGACCGAACTAACATTGAACGATACTGTGAAGCTCGAAATTCATAAAGCAACAATTGAATCCAATTTTAAAAAAACCGGCCTCATTCCCCTGATCCCGAAAGAGCTCCCAATTTCGCAGCGTTGGGTAGGACGAGTACGGAGACGCTGCTAAAATCTCAAGGCCAATGGAAGCTGCCTGGATCAAGAACTATGGTGACGATCTGTACCTACAACGCACGTACACTTGCATCTGAGTCCTCGATAGAAGACTTGCTCATGCAAGCAAGAATGATAAGGTACGACGTCACCGGCCTGGCCGAAACGAGACGACGCCACCCATTCAGTGCCGTTTATGACACTGGAGAAGAACTGTTCCTCGAAATATGCGACAGTAGAGAAGTAGGCGGTGTCGGCGTTCTTGTCAACACGAGTTTGTCCATGAACATCGATTCATCCGAACAGCTTACAACCCCAAGCAGACATTTACGATTAAAAAGATGTGAATCAATACCGGCTTTGACAATCTTCGTCGTTTACGTGCCAGCAGCAAACTATAACGAAGAGGAAATCGAAGCATTTTATATAAACACGGAGAAGTTCTACAGAGAAGACTACCACTCTTTAAGGCATCATTGAAGATTTCAGCGCTAAGCCTGGACTCTGAAGAACGCCCGAAGAATGTCATATTGGAATCCAACGATTAGAATGGAACGTGCAGGGTGAGTGGTCTCTGAGTTGGTCGTTACGACCAAGACCATGGTAAATCGAAATTCCATACGCCCCACACTCAATGCGGAAAGTGGGAGTCTCGGAACGGAGAAGAGGGAACACCCTAACGAATTGAAAAGCATCGTGATATATCGAAGATCTTGCCTAACCAATGTCGCTGTTTTCTCAAAATTCTACACAGGATCAGAGCATCGTCTCCTTCGTGCTAGATTTCACTCTTGCGGGTGAAGGAGAAGAAGCGGCTAAATTCAAAATCGGTTTACCAGAACCATCATGAATTGAGATTCAATTCATTAGTCGCCCGTTAGAGAAAAACCGTTCTTGATATCACTGAAGGAGAACACGATGGGCTCATTGAATATCTTCACGTTAGCGCTACGAAAGCTGACAGTTCGAAAGTCACCAAGAGACGTTTGTCTCCAGAAACTCTCGAGCTGTTACGCCAGCGTGGAGTAGCACGCGAGAAAATTTTTATTCGGGTCATCCTAAGCAGGATTGATAGAACACAAGACAAAGAACAGCCACATGAGTGAGCAAGCAGGGTTTCGAAAAGTATTTGGTACAATGAACCACATCCAAGCGATAACAAGACTCATTGAGGCATCCCGAGAGCACAAAAGAACGCTCTATCTCGTCTTCATCGATTTAGAGAAGGCTTTCGACTTAGTTGAAATGGAAGCTGCGATGGAAGTCCTAAACAGTCAGGGGGTCTTGCTCAATATACAAAGATTCTTCGTGAGCTGTGTAAAAATTCCACAACTACGATTCCACCCAAAAAACCGACTTTCCCTAAGTCTCGGTATAAATAGTTGGTATGTTTATTTATATGTTCTCATGAGCTGATTCTGTTGAGCTGATTCGAGGTTAGTATAAGTGGCCTTTTTGTTAATGTTGTTGTGGTCGTTGTCTTTGTTACCGGTGTCACTGGTGTTTCGGCGCTTCCGCCTCTCTCAGAGCTGTGCTTTTACAAGTGGGACTACCGACAAACAACACCAGCAACAACGACAACGACAACGACAACACTTGTACCAACCTAGTATCAGCTCAAGAAGATCAATTTATTATAAAATATAAATAACAAGATATGCGCATGCATGACAGCTGATGGACAAGAGACGTAAGTGACTGGATTCCTCGGGATCTTCAACGTATTTTAAGAGGACCACCGACTCGTGGTCAAAGTTCTTCACGAAAAGGTTAAAGGATAGTTGTCATGCTCAACGAGTCTCTAGAGCGAACACAAACCACTGGGCTTCTTTTGCACGCGATAAGGAAAATGGACTATTTGCTGGCTACCGCTCGAGTCACTTAGAAGGTGTAGCTCTTTAAGGATTGTCTTCTATTTCGTGCCTCCGTGTCATTTCTTGATACCGTTGGCGCTCCATTCAACTTAGGTAGTTGAAAGTGAAGGAGAGCGGGGTGGTCCAACTCCCAGGAACGATGCACTCTCAACCGTTTATTATACGAAGTAGAAATGAAACAGCGTCTCTATACGCGTAATGATTATGCTCTGTTGATTAACCTGTTAATTATTTGGATACAATTTCTTATCAATAAACTACCATAAGGTTGTTGTAAAAAATCATTCCACTAACATTTCGGTGTCTTCTCTTTCTTCAGACAGAACTGTTTAAAGACATACGGCAGTTTCCAATGATGACTAACCACGAAATTATGAGTGCAGCTACAGCAGTTTCTTTCCGAGCTTACCGAGCCTCATATCCGTCCGAGGTTGGGAAATTGGTAACAGTTGGTAATACGACGACAGAAAGAGGAGCAACAGCAGCATTAAGCAATCTCGAGTCAGCTCAACAAGGGCAGTTCATGAGAATATTAAATAGATTTATCGAATATTTATGTCGAAGTTTATGGTTAGTGGGTCTTTCGAGGTAAAAGCACTGCTTGGGACAAGTTGACTTTCCCTAATCCACCAATGATGGTGCCTGCCTATGATGGAGATCTGGGAGGCTTCTTGCGGCACTATCGCAGGACTCGAGGGAGGGAGAATCGACTCGAGTAGTATTCAACGATATAGAAGCACGAAGACCCAGAAATCTGAAGGCCTTCGTAGAACACGGACGAGAGGAAATGGGTCCAATCAAAAAATGCTTGATTCTAGCAGCATTTTGTGTCGTTTGGAATAATTGTTCAAGTAATAATATTATATTCCGCATAACCACGACGTGTGTAGCGCAGTGGTCGAAAGCGCCCGGCAATACGGTTATTTGTGATTGGGCTACAACCTCAGCCTACCTGGATTCAATGCCGATTTGTGTTTCCGAAATGAATCCCACTAAGAAATCACTGCTGATGGAAGCTTTAGGTAGGAAACTAGCTGAGAGCAACGCAAAACAAAGGCCTCCGTTGTGCAGTGTGTAATGCGGCGAATCCACGTAAAGGGAAATTGCGGTTCGACTTGGTTTTTCGAATATCTTAGCGTCAATGTTGACTTTTTATTTACTGCCTTTTACTAGCTTTTACGGCAGGGTATTATTTGTGAAACAACCACAATGATGCTGAAATATTCGCAAAACTCCGGACCGCAGGTGTCTACGGTGGGGTACGAACGCGCTCATAACTGCGCGATGCGGGTGGTTCGTTTTGCCTGTCTCTCAGCTAGTTCTATCGATCACTGCCATCAACAATTACCCATCAACGGGATTGATCTAGGAGCCCCAAATCAGCATTGAACCCAATTAAACTGAGGCTATAGCTGAAATTTACAGTGTTCGTTCCCTGCCGTAGACACCTGCAGTCCGGAGTTATTCAAATATCTCATCATCACTGTGGTTATCCCAGAATCGTTGTGGTTGCAGTTCACATCATACCCTGGCATGAAAAATTATAGCAAGCAGAAGACAAAAGTTTAACATTGTAGTCACTTTTATTTTGCTAGGTCTAGTATTTTTCCAGTTCCTTAAATATACTCCAGCTCACCTCGCGAAGACTCAAATGTCCCTAGAACGTCTACGTAACGCGTCTCCTAATAACACGTGCGTGATGGAGTCCTTCGACGTTTCCGCGCACTACACCGACATATCGAATGACTCCGCAATGCAAGCCATCTTGGAACATCTTGCTGAACGAGAAGGAAGATTAAACATGCATGGCTTGTGCATTCAGCAGCTCATGGCTCTCTTAAAAGAGTGCCTGAACTGCTCGGCTTTTAGATGGTCTGGGAAATACTCATCGCAAATGGGAGGGCTGGTAATGGGACAGCGACTGGCACCAAGCCTTCCTATTGTGTTTATGTCTAGAGTGGAAGTCCCCGTTATCGGTCTCCAGCCATTATTCTACTACAGGTGCATAGATGATTGTTTTGTCGTCTTTTCTGTTCAGGAGAAGATGGACAAATACTTTGTATTATTGAACGAGCAGCGTGAGCACATCAGATTCACTTGCGAAAAACCGGAGAAAAAATTGGCTTCCATTTCTCAGCGTTCAAGTAAGCTTATTGGATAGCGGTTACAGGAGACAGTAGTGCCGAAAACCTAGCAACAAGAACATCCTCGTTTATTTCCACTTTTTCCACGCTTCGCACATAAAGAGGGCGTTAGTGAGAAACATGTTTTGAACAGCCACTTCTGTGTGCACGAAGAGGGAACTGAAAACGAATCGCTCAACTTGCCTTGGCAAATAGCGATCTCTAATGGTTACGAAATACTGATTCCACGAGATAAGTTCAAAATGAGCGACACACCAAAACAAAAAACGTGGCCAAATAAAACCCAATTTATATTGCTCTTTTTTAGCGATGAAGTAAGCATAGCAATAAAACAATGCCTAAAAAGGGCAGGTCTAGAGGATTCGGTAGCGGTATTTGAAATAACACCCGATATTATTCGTCGTCATTTAGTCCGTAACCGCCTATATGACCGTCTACGCGAAACACAAAGTTGCGTAATTTGCACTTAAGGCCGGCACGGTGACTGCATGAGCTCAGGTACGATATACTTGATCTCTTATAGTATTTGCGGAGATGAATATATTGGCAAAACGAGCAGACCTTTATGTATCCGCATAAAAGAACACCTAGTTGGCAAACGATATGCAAGGCTAAGTGCTCCACTAGGGATGCATAGGATATAAAAACATAGCGGACACGATTTTGATATAAAAGTCAATATCCTCGGACAGGATACCAAAACACCAACGCGCAAACTTTTAGAGGCTTTTTGGATAAATAGCAGAAACCCTAGAATGAACAGCAGGGAGGAATGCACGGAGATCACCGGTGATCTGGGCCCGTACCTTCGCATCGACTTCTGATGCTGGGTGGTGCATCAATCGACCATATGCGACTCTGACCAGCTGTTTCTCCTCAGTGGAAGGCACGTTATAAACGGTGGGTTTTTTTCAGAAGCTGTTGATCGTGTGATTGCGATTTAGATTTCCATCTTTCTGTATCTGTTATTGGAAGGTTTAACTTAGTAAATTGCATATCAAAATATACCCTACCAGGCTCTGAAGAGGGCAAAATCCGCCGAAAAGTCGGCTTTAACGGAGTAAAGAATAGAGCAATACCACGTGTTTGCTCAGTAAATTAAAGGCCGGTAGTGAGATTTGTAGTCACCTGTTTGTTACCTGTCACCTGTAGTCTCGTTGATCGTGGAGTGGCTCGAGCGGGCGCCAGTAAATTTTCCATTCCTTCCTGTAGCATGCAAGAGCAGCCCAGTGGGTTCTCCTCGCTTTAGGGACTCATCGTGCATCATATCTTTATTCTAGGCTTTTTGTGAACAACTCTGACCATCGGGTCGGTGGTCTTCCTGCAGTATTTTTGACATCCCGAAGAATCCAGTCACTAACGGCTCTTGTCCTTCGGTTATCATTTATACGCATTACGTGTCCGGCCCACCTCATCTTTGACTGTTGGGCGTATAGAACGGCATCTTTGATTTTTGATCGTTGACGCAGGTCGGTGTTTCGGATTCCATCCCTTACTTATGTGATTACTGATTACTTGATTAGGCACACCGAGGTTCAAGGAAAGTCGGTTTCTAGATATAAAATAATTGTGTTAAAGATTTACTGCGGCTAAAGGAATCAGGTAGGAGGCTACTGGTGTTAGTTGAAAATTTTTTTTAGAACTAATCGGAGAGTTATCTTCATTCATGTTGGATTTCTAACGAGTGAGAATCATGGAGCTGGATCATATTATGAAGCAACGGTCTGGCTGAAAAAAATGTTTAAGCCTTTTTCGATCCTATCTTTTTCTCAATTTCATGCACTAATTCTGCGAAATCAGACGTTAAGGAAAAATTAAGATAATGTTAGGTAATCTTACGATGCGGCAATATTCTTTATTCGCGAGTTAATTCTTCTGGGTGTATTCTCGGTTTTCGTCGTTCGAACGGAAGCCATCACTTCGCCGGTGTATCGAATTTATGTGGCCAATATTTTAACGCCATGAATAGGTTGTTTCTCAATAAGCGCTTTGCACATGCTCGTTTATTTCTCACCAGGTTTTCTTTCTAATTTAAATTTGTTCAGCGCTACTGAAACTTCACAGATGGTGGTCAATAACATGCTGTCGACATAGACGAACCTTACGAGCTCATAAGAACCAGTGCTTTTTTAAAAGACGAAACCTAGACAGCGGAATAAAGGTTTGCGCTCTCATTGTCACCTTAACGGTTTACGGTCTTATAGTAGTTGAGAAGTCTAATTGGTGCGCCTTTCACTGCAATGCACACGGAGGATATTAATCTTTCTGGCAGGATCACCTATGGGAAAACTGGAAAACCACCTGTGCCTTTCCTTCTTTAAAAAAATAATGGTAAAATCGCTTCGTATGAAACGTATGATGTGCTAAGTGCCCTTCAAGCGTTAAACTCTTACTGCGCAGCTCAAGCGTTCGATTGGTATGCGTGAGACCGCTCTAGTGAGAAATTAAGTTTGAGCACGACTTCAAGTATTGTAAGCGATAGAGGTATTATTCTTCGTGTGGTATTTTGAACTTTACTGTACAGGTTAAATTCTTTTCGCTTGAAATTCGTTTAGTTGTTGGAGAAAGATATGGATAGAGTAGAATGATGGAGATATGTCTGTTAATCATTAATACCCAGATTTTTTCAGAAGGATAGCTTACTAGTGATATTAGAGCTGTTGTTATGTGCTCCTTCACCTGTCATTTAGCTTGCCAACACTTTTTCGTTTTGTTGAGTGATGAACTCGATCTTCGATGGGCATGTGCTTGTGAGCTCAGTGAAAAAACCACTGTCGACGACGTCGTACATGGGATTGGCGATTTTTAATCTTCATCAATTATGTTAACGCTGAAATTATAAAATTTAGGAACAATTTCTTTAAGTCTAGGTGTGAACTCATCATGCGCCAGTTACTTTAGTTTACTTTATAAGAGGATCGGAATAAGTTATTCGGTTGCGTGGAGCACCGCTCGAAAAAATTTGGGATGATCTCGGGATCGAAGGTTATAACAGCATAACGTGGTACGAAATTTACTATCCGATCGATATTTCTTCAAATGATTTCTGAGAAAAAGTATATGAATTGCATTGCTGGATATCATCATTTGACTTCAGGTGGTGGGAGAAGATCAATAAATTTATGCACACTGCAACTTCAAAGAGTGTGGTGATCTTGTGCAACGAATCGAACAAAAAAATAATTTATTTTCATGACACATTTCATGCTGCCTTTGAATACAATCGATTCTATCAACTTGTTGATGGCCAGAACCTCGTGTAAACTTGCCGGAGTTCTTAGAAGTTTCGTGGATAGATTTCATAGGAGACTAAAATCACAAGTACTTTCGAGATAATACTATTGTTGAGAAGGTAGAATGATTAACCTATAAACCAGTTATGCAGTGGGGGATCTCTCACTAATTTCTTCTACTAAGCCTTGCGTTGCACTACGTGTTTCGTCCTCACCCATCTGTCGAGCCTGTGAAAAAGTGCGTGAAAATAATTAACATTGACTTCGACGTTTAAAAATTGCAGCTTGGTAAACCTCGGAGATTTTTGAGATTGTTGGTGGATAGGGTGAGGGGTAAGTTGAGTGGAAAGCGGACGAATGACTCGGATCTGCGCCTGAAAGTGATTGTACCAGAACAATAATGGTGTTTGTATTAGCTTAATATCTGCACTGTGCTTCATTTTTTAAGTTGAGGATTATTTCGACGTGGAGTTCTAATATTTATCATGTATCATATTCCTTGCCTAAGGTTGTCAGCTTTCCTGGCAAAACTGGTTCTTAAAAAGTTCTGTAGTAGTTCACCACCTCGACACGTCTAGCGTGACGTTTAGTAGTGGGCCTTTGTTCTCATAGGAGTACGCAATCTGAGGATTTCGAAATTTTCATTGCAAGCTCCAAGATTCCAATGAAGTGGAAATTGTTGGAGTGCTCACGGTGCACGTAAAGGGAAGATAACCAAATATTCGAGTAGATAAATAATTATGACTGGAAATATAACGGAAAACTGGAAGTATTAGTCCCGTTATGGTGGAACCCACATTACGTTTCCGATTTCATCGACGCTTTCGCAACGATGTGGCTTCTATAGGGGTTATTTGTTATAGACATTATAGCCGGTGTGACCTTTGGAAAAGTCGTTTCATTTTTGAACGTTAATTTTGATGTAGAGAACACTTTTCCCAAATTTCTTGTCCAATACCTCGTACAACTAAGATGTGAAGGGTGTTAGCAATGGAAAGCCCTGTTCCGCACTTAGTAATTAAAAAAACCTTTTCTTCAAGAAATTTAGTAGCCGGTAATTTAATTGCTGTATAAAAAACACTGCAGCGGACAGGGCAAATTTGCAAAACGCTATTTTGGATCATAGCAATTTGTGGTAAACAAAAGCGCTTATAGCTTTCACACCCCTCGAAAGGTACAACAAATCTCTGCCACAGTCTTATCCAGTTCTTCACCAATCGCGTTTTTTGCTTCTCGAAATATTACCATTTATTGCCCAAGAACCACTAGCTCCATGGAAGCGGGAGACTAGGCGCTATCACGAATGTGTTAAACGCGATAACGCGAAGCTTTGAGAAGACGAACAACTGTGGATTATCAAGTCGGATCATCACCTCTAATGAAAGCGAAGTCATCGAAACATTAACCGAAAAGACGTCTTGATCAACCTCGTGTAAGCTCAGCAATATAAACGCATGTTAAAGCTGTGGCTATGAAATAATTGGATGATTTATCGGTCCAACTGCTAGACATAATAACATCTTTTTTGTCCAGGTTACTTTTCTACCAACCTTCAGCTCTAAAGAAATAAAAAATTAGAAATCTGGAGAAAACCACTGCAAAAAAGCAGGCAACCAGGCCTGCTCTGGCAGCACTGAACCTCTCTGGTTTCTGCAGAGATTTTGCTAATCTGAAGATTTTCATGAATAAAACATTATTAGCAATTGTGCTTAGTGTCTCGGAATAGTTAAATAGCTAAGCTGCGGTTACCTTAAATTTCCTCCGAACGACTTAACACCAATATTTGAGGAGAACATAAAAGGTAACTCAGTCTTGAAGGAGTTACTTTCCGATTAGGTTCTTCGTTTTCCAAAAGTGTTGGAACTGAGCGGTATCGTTAAAGTTTTTATTAAACGGTGAGCTGCACAACCCCGTTCAAATCAAAGAAGAGTGCCAAATTCTCTGCTAAATGGTAAACTCTCGAAACAGGTTTGGACATCCAAAAAACAGCAAAAACATCTGAAATTTCTAATACAATTGTGTATACGGTTTAATTTTTAATCAGTGGCCAGAACGTTTAAACATCTCGCGATGACGCCTAATTTCAGTTTTGTTGTGAACTGGACGACGGCTAATTTCCAGCACTATGGACCTTCTGGTTTTTTGAAGAAAAACAATAATTTTTCGACGTCTAGGAAACTTTTTAGATTGAGAATATGGACGAATTTTAAAAATATTTCTTTCTATATGTTGCTATGGTTCATCATGTTGTTGTCAGCATTTGTTAGTGTTTGGCAAATTATAGGTCTCCATTTCAGTGTTTTTTTTTAATACCCACACGTCTAAACTATAACTATCATTTATTACAGGAACTAGAATTGAAATAGAAAACGATTAGTACAGAAATTTTTGGATAGTGAACTCGTTGTGAAAACGGTTTTTGTCTATTTTTCAGCCCAGAACAAAGCTTTCCCTACGATAGCTCAACACACACACACACACACACACACACACACACACACACACACACACACACACACACACACACACACACACACACACACACACACACACACACACACACACACACACACACACACACACACACACACACACACACACACACACACACACACACACACACACACACACACACACACACACACACACACACACACACACACACACACCGATAGATAAACAGACACACACACACACACACACACACACACACACACACACACACACACACACACACACACACACACACCGTTTGTGTCCTATTTGTGTCCTACAAGCTATCAACTGATCGCAAAAAATCTAGGCAAGCAGTTCTATGTGTTAAAATATATCACCGAAAGGAAATATTGCCTACACGTGCTAGTACGAGCTATACCGGCCGCTCCCGTAGAGCCATTGTGACACTTACAGCAGTCACTTGTGGCGGAAGTATTGAACGATTTTGCATGCTAAAAATTGGGGGTGTAGCACAATGGTTAGGGGCGCCCTGCAAAACCCATAAGTTCGATCCAGCTCTCTTGGCTCACCAAACCTTCCGACCTTTTGAGGACAGACAATTGCTATCAGACATATCTGGCAGAACGGCAACATTGATCCGACAAAATCAGTAGACAACCTTGGGTCCTCTTATAGGCTAGATATGCATCCAGTGACTTCTAGCGATGCTTGATGAAGTCGAACGCATGACGCATCCCTCATTGAGCAACGCCGAGAGTTTTATTCTTATTTTTTTAACAGTCTTCAAATTCTGAGTCTGTTTATCTCAACAACAAACCCGACGTTCCGATTCCAGCAGTTGTTTGCCATGACGATGAATAACCGTTCATTTGAGAATATGTGGTATCCATTTGATTAGAGAAGTCAATGGAGCCAAATGTTGATTGATATGAAGTTGTACCTGAAGCATAATGTGATTGTTTTTAATGAATTGCATTTCATATCACCGTCTTTATACAGAAAGGTCCTATCTGACCTCGTTCAGAGATCGCTTGAGTAGACTGTGTATAGTTACTGGAGCGATCTCGTTTTTTACTCCCACTAACGCTGTCCGATTTTGCCTTCCTTTTTCTGGAATAAAATTTTAGCCAGCACATTTTGAAACTTTGAGTTTTTCTGTTGAAGTCAAAGAACCTAAAAAGAAGGTAGACACTAACGGCCGGAATTCTACCTAAAAATGACAGGAATTCCAGCGGACCTGAAATAAATCATTTCATAAGTAGAAAAGCCTTCCTTGGGTTGGAGATTTAGATTAAGATGGTTGTGAGAACTGGGAATGCCCTGGTCCTTTAAAGTCTAGCAAACATTTTTTCGTCAAAACATAGTTTAGGGATTGGAGTTAAATCGGTAATGTGCTGCAACTTTCCACTTTGTTTACGTGAACTTTGTATACAATTTCGTCCTTATGAGCCATTTGGGGCCATATCTCAGAATCAATCAGTTATGAATGCCAAGGGTACCATATCTATACACTGTTTGACGTGTGCTCTTAAAAACCAAGTAAAAAACAGCATGATTAATTATATCTCATGCATTTTGCGAAATTTTTGCTACGGAAGAAAATGCGGAGAATTTTCGAAATGTGATGTTGCTCTGTATCAGCAAGGACTTGGATTCATTCTGAAGAATGAAGGATTTACCACTTCACAAAGAAAGGAAAAGACGTTTTCACGTATCGCAAGTGACTAAGGTGTTCTCGTGGAAGAAATTTTGATTTCGGCGTTGCTTAGGGTGCTGTGCGGCCGTTTATAAGCGACGATAAAGCTAAAGGATAAAGTTCTCGGCGTTGATCAATCCCTGAGGGATTCGCCATGCATTCGACTTCATTAAGCATCGTTGGAGGTGATTGAATGTATATCTGGCCTTTAAAATGAGTCGCGGCGGCCTGCTTATGTATCGGGCCAGTGCTGCTATCCTCCCAGACAAGTCTGGTACCAATTTTCCAACCCCTGTGGAATGGAAGGCTTGGTGGGCCATAGGCTCAGGACCAACGATTAAGAAGAGGTAACGAAAATCAGTGAACAGGAAAGGAGTTGTGATTCATTGCGGACAATACCGAGCCATGCACATCTTCAGCAACTCTACAAAATGCAAAAGGCTGCCTCCGATGTTTTCGTTGAGAGCTTTTACAATATCCGTCAAATTTGATACCGTACCTCTGTACTACCTTTCAATCAGATCGCCACAGATCACCACTCTAAGTGGTGCTAAATGGCATTTCACTTCTTTGGCAGCTTGCAGAAACATTTTAATCAATTTTGTTTAACATTCCCAGAAACATTGCTGTAAAGAGCTTATACATTTACCATATTTAATGCATGGATGGTGGAAGGCCATAGAACGAAGCGACTCAGCGGCACTGACTGGTTTTATTTCAAACAAACGGCGTTCGTGAATTTTGGTTAGAAAAGTGAGGACGGCTTCTTAAAATGAATGTTTCAACAATCCTAGTTATTTGATAAGGCACTCATGATTTGCATACTTTCCATATGGTAGAAGAAATCTCACTGTAAATATTATAGATAACAGACCTTGTTTGAAGTTGGCCTTCTTTCTTCATCGTCGGAGGTCGTTGGACATTGTGAAGCTTGTAGTACAGTCCACATGCGCTGAAATTTTATTTATTTTATTTATTAAATTTTAGTAAATTTTATTTAAATTAAAGAAAATAGCTTTTAGTCTATTAGGAGAATTTTGGTGATGTCGGAAGCGGTGGCAATGGAGCCAATGGCAAAGTTAGGTGTCTTGTGTTGTAAATTGGCTCAAGCAATGAGTTTTTAGCACCCGACCGACTTAACTATGCCATTTAGAATCGCGTGTATCGGCCTACTTAGATGTATACAGATCCTATGTTGACGTGGATTCGAATGAGCTTGCGACTAAGTGACTATGACGTCAGTCTTACTGAGTTGAGATGGAACGTTCGCTGATCGGTGAGAATCGGTGACGTTTCGGCAATCTCAACGTTACGCTTGGCGTTTGGTCTGTGCTCAGGCGTCGCCAGATGGTTGTATTGAACACATCGAAAAGTCGTTGGTGGTCTGTGTATTATGACGTCAACCCTTTGAAAGCTGAGTTTTTATTCAGTAGTTAAGCACTCTGAAGTGAGTGTCTGTGTAAACTGCTCCCAACGGTTTACCGCCTCATCGCAGCTAGGAGATGTTCTTGGGTGTCGGACTGCAATGTACTGCGAGAGATTCATTCCCTGGCAAGGCCTCCCAAGCTAAGAAAGTGTTCAGCGTTTTCATCGGAAAGCCTAGCTAAGAGTAAACCAATATCAGGATCCACCACCGTCCTGGTATCAAAGTCGCATGGTGCTAAATCTTTCTGTGATCCACAAGGGCTGCGACTGCCTGTGGTGGTGAAGACCTGGGATAGACTTTGGCCAGGTTGATCTCGGGATTTCAGAGAACCACAATGGCTTAACCAGCAATTCGTTGAAAAAAAGTGATTGTGCTGGCGCCCGCGCGACCAGTGACTACGGGTCATTCCAATGTTAAGTTAAGCACTCTGTCTACCATAATGGAATTCGATAAGCTAAGCGAAGATCTCGGATGAAAAGTGCGATGCGCTACGTCTACACCGAAAAGGTGTGAAGCCCGTTAAGCACCAGTATAGTGGATGAAAGACGAAACAAGAATTTTCTACGGTTTTCTCGAGAGCCTGCAGTAGATCTGGAACGAACAGCTTACTTGCATACAGGCTCTCCTTCAGCATTTCTTCTCCACAATGTCGTGTTAGTTCCACCACAATTTGAGCATACCAGTCCCTGCCTTCGTTGCGAGTTTTGCTGAATCAAAAATCAAACGGTCTTTTATAACGAAAAGGAAAAAATTTCTTAAACTTTGTCAGAAATGGTGGGTTGAAAGAAACATACGGCAGTTGAGGGTTTCTTATGTGATGAACTGGCTCTAGCCTTCGATGTCGGCAAAACTTCAACGCTGTGCCTCGTTTCTAGAGAGGTTGGTGCATACAACTGTAAAAGGAAAGCTACAAGGCAAAAACAACGATCATTATATTTAACGTGTTACATTTAACCGTTTAACTGCGATTTCTTGCCTGTATTATGCGTAGCTTGAATGCTGGTGGGTTTTGCAAAAATAGAACAAAACAATAGTAGTTTACTTATCAACAAGTGTTAAGAACGAATAGGTATCGGGATGGTTCCAGTTGGTCATCATTTAGTGCATTCAGTGAGACAATCGCTACTCGCAGTTCACATCAACTACTTCCTGCAGGTCTGCTTTTTTTCCGACGAAAGTCGTTTTCAAAACAACTAGTGTAGACTTTGCTTTTAGAATCACTTATAAGGTTTTCTGTTTCTAAAAATCGATTGCTTACTTCCACGGCACTCTCTATGTGATCAATTTTGCAGTGTTCCGTAGTGCTACACCGCCATCCCCCTTCATGGTATGTCTGAAGGAGCACAGTCACCTTATTACATGACGTAATCGTAAGTGAAAGTCAAATGGATTGCTTTAACAATGTGTACTTTTTTGTATTCTATTGTATGCATGAGTTAGCACATAAATGATCCAGAATTTTCTTATGACTAATATTCCTCAAAATTCCAATAACATTGTAGCTTCCTTAGTTTTTGTCATGTTTCATGATATTATTTTCGGTCACTCACTACTCATCTAAGGATTTATTAACAGGGGACACACACACACACACACACACACACACACACACACACACACACACACACACACACACACACACACACACACACACACACACACACACACACACACACACACACACACACACACACACACACACACACACACACACACACACACACACACACACACACACACACACACACACACACACACACACACACACACACACACACACACACACACACACACACACACACACACACACACACACACACACACACCGTTTGTGTCCTATTTGTGTCCTACAAGCTATCAACTGATCGCAAAAAATCTAGGCAAGCAGTTCTATGTGTTAAAATATATCACCGAAAGGAAATATTGCCTACACGTGCTAGTACGAGCTATACCGGCCGCTCCCGTAGAGCCATTGTGACACTTACAGCAGTCACTTGTGGCGGAAGTATTGAACGATTTTGCATGCTAAAAATTGGGGGTGTAGCACAATGGTTAGGGGCGCCCTGCAAAACCCATAAGTTCGATCCAGCTCTCTTGGCTCACCAAACCTTCCGACCTTTTGAGGACAGACAATTGCTATCAGACATATCTGGCAGAACGGCAACATTGATCCGACAAAATCAGTAGACAACCTTGGGTCCTCTTATAGGCTAGATATGCATCCAGTGACTTCTAGCGATGCTTGATGAAGTCGAACGCATGACGCATCCCTCATTGAGCAACGCCGAGAGTTTTATTCTTATTTTTTTAACAGTCTTCAAATTCTGAGTCTGTTTATCTCAACAACAAACCCGACGTTCCGATTCCAGCAGTTGTTTGCCATGACGATGAATAACCGTTCATTTGAGAATATGTGGTATCCATTTGATTAGAGAAGTCAATGGAGCCAAATGTTGATTGATATGAAGTTGTACCTGAAGCATAATGTGATTGTTTTTAATGAATTGCATTTCATATCACCGTCTTTATACAGAAAGGTCCTATCTGACCTCGTTCAGAGATCGCTTGAGTAGACTGTGTATAGTTACTGGAGCGATCTCGTTTTTTACTCCCACTAACGCTGTCCGATTTTGCCTTCCTTTTTCTGGAATAAAATTTTAGCCAGCACATTTTGAAACTTTGAGTTTTTCTGTTGAAGTCAAAGAACCTAAAAAGAAGGTAGACACTAACGGCCGGAATTCTACCTAAAAATGACAGGAATTCCAGCGGACCTGAAATAAATCATTTCATAAGTAGAAAAGCCTTCCTTGGGTTGGAGATTTAGATTAAGATGGTTGTGAGAACTGGGAATGCCCTGGTCCTTTAAAGTCTAGCAAACATTTTTTCGTCAAAACATAGTTTAGGGATTGGAGTTAAATCGGTAATGTGCTGCAACTTTCCACTTTGTTTACGTGAACTTTGTATACAATTTCGTCCTTATGAGCCATTTGGGGCCATATCTCAGAATCAATCAGTTATGAATGCCAAGGGTACCATATCTATACACTGTTTGACGTGTGCTCTTAAAAACCAAGTAAAAAACAGCATGATTAATTATATCTCATGCATTTTGCGAAATTTTTGCTACGGAAGAAAATGCGGAGAATTTTCGAAATGTGATGTTGCTCTGTATCAGCAAGGACTTGGATTCATTCTGAAGAATGAAGGATTTACCACTTCACAAAGAAAGGAAAAGACGTTTTCACGTATCGCAAGTGACTAAGGTGTTCTCGTGGAAGAAATTTTGATTTCGGCGTTGCTTAGGGTGCTGTGCGGCCGTTTATAAGCGACGATAAAGCTAAAGGATAAAGTTCTCGGCGTTGATCAATCCCTGAGGGATTCGCCATGCATTCGACTTCATTAAGCATCGTTGGAGGTGATTGAATGTATATCTGGCCTTTAAAATGAGTCGCGGCGGCCTGCTTATGTATCGGGCCAGTGCTGCTATCCTCCCAGACAAGTCTGGTACCAATTTTCCAACCCCTGTGGAATGGAAGGCTTGGTGGGCCATAGGCTCAGGACCAACGATTAAGAAGAGGTAACGAAAATCAGTGAACAGGAAAGGAGTTGTGATTCATTGCGGACAATACCGAGCCATGCACATCTTCAGCAACTCTACAAAATGCAAAAGGCTGCCTCCGATGTTTTCGTTGAGAGCTTTTACAATATCCGTCAAATTTGATACCGTACCTCTGTACTACCTTTCAATCAGATCGCCACAGATCACCACTCTAAGTGGTGCTAAATGGCATTTCACTTCTTTGGCAGCTTGCAGAAACATTTTAATCAATTTTGTTTAACATTCCCAGAAACATTGCTGTAAAGAGCTTATACATTTACCATATTTAATGCATGGATGGTGGAAGGCCATAGAACGAAGCGACTCAGCGGCACTGACTGGTTTTATTTCAAACAAACGGCGTTCGTGAATTTTGGTTAGAAAAGTGAGGACGGCTTCTTAAAATGAATGTTTCAACAATCCTAGTTATTTGATAAGGCACTCATGATTTGCATACTTTCCATATGGTAGAAGAAATCTCACTGTAAATATTATAGATAACAGACCTTGTTTGAAGTTGGCCTTCTTTCTTCATCGTCGGAGGTCGTTGGACATTGTGAAGCTTGTAGTACAGTCCACATGCGCTGAAATTTTATTTATTTTATTTATTAAATTTTAGTAAATTTTATTTAAATTAAAGAAAATAGCTTTTAGTCTATTAGGAGAATTTTGGTGATGTCGGAAGCGGTGGCAATGGAGCCAATGGCAAAGTTAGGTGTCTTGTGTTGTAAATTGGCTCAAGCAATGAGTTTTTAGCACCCGACCGACTTAACTATGCCATTTAGAATCGCGTGTATCGGCCTACTTAGATGTATACAGATCCTATGTTGACGTGGATTCGAATGAGCTTGCGACTAAGTGACTATGACGTCAGTCTTACTGAGTTGAGATGGAACGTTCGCTGATCGGTGAGAATCGGTGACGTTTCGGCAATCTCAACGTTACGCTTGGCGTTTGGTCTGTGCTCAGGCGTCGCCAGATGGTTGTATTGAACACATCGAAAAGTCGTTGGTGGTCTGTGTATTATGACGTCAACCCTTTGAAAGCTGAGTTTTTATTCAGTAGTTAAGCACTCTGAAGTGAGTGTCTGTGTAAACTGCTCCCAACGGTTTACCGCCTCATCGCAGCTAGGAGATGTTCTTGGGTGTCGGACTGCAATGTACTGCGAGAGATTCATTCCCTGGCAAGGCCTCCCAAGCTAAGAAAGTGTTCAGCGTTTTCATCGGAAAGCCTAGCTAAGAGTAAACCAATATCAGGATCCACCACCGTCCTGGTATCAAAGTCGCATGGTGCTAAATCTTTCTGTGATCCACAAGGGCTGCGACTGCCTGTGGTGGTGAAGACCTGGGATAGACTTTGGCCAGGTTGATCTCGGGATTTCAGAGAACCACAATGGCTTAACCAGCAATTCGTTGAAAAAAAGTGATTGTGCTGGCGCCCGCGCGACCAGTGACTACGGGTCATTCCAATGTTAAGTTAAGCACTCTGTCTACCATAATGGAATTCGATAAGCTAAGCGAAGATCTCGGATGAAAAGTGCGATGCGCTACGTCTACACCGAAAAGGTGTGAAGCCCGTTAAGCACCAGTATAGTGGATGAAAGACGAAACAAGAATTTTCTACGGTTTTCTCGAGAGCCTGCAGTAGATCTGGAACGAACAGCTTACTTGCATACAGGCTCTCCTTCAGCATTTCTTCTCCACAATGTCGTGTTAGTTCCACCACAATTTGAGCATACCAGTCCCTGCCTTCGTTGCGAGTTTTGCTGAATCAAAAATCAAACGGTCTTTTATAACGAAAAGGAAAAAATTTCTTAAACTTTGTCAGAAATGGTGGGTTGAAAGAAACATACGGCAGTTGAGGGTTTCTTATGTGATGAACTGGCTCTAGCCTTCGATGTCGGCAAAACTTCAACGCTGTGCCTCGTTTCTAGAGAGGTTGGTGCATACAACTGTAAAAGGAAAGCTACAAGGCAAAAACAACGATCATTATATTTAACGTGTTACATTTAACCGTTTAACTGCGATTTCTTGCCTGTATTATGCGTAGCTTGAATGCTGGTGGGTTTTGCAAAAATAGAACAAAACAATAGTAGTTTACTTATCAACAAGTGTTAAGAACGAATAGGTATCGGGATGGTTCCAGTTGGTCATCATTTAGTGCATTCAGTGAGACAATCGCTACTCGCAGTTCACATCAACTACTTCCTGCAGGTCTGCTTTTTTTCCGACGAAAGTCGTTTTCAAAACAACTAGTGTAGACTTTGCTTTTAGAATCACTTATAAGGTTTTCTGTTTCTAAAAATCGATTGCTTACTTCCACGGCACTCTCTATGTGATCAATTTTGCAGTGTTCCGTAGTGCTACACCGCCATCCCCCTTCATGGTATGTCTGAAGGAGCACAGTCACCTTATTACATGACGTAATCGTAAGTGAAAGTCAAATGGATTGCTTTAACAATGTGTACTTTTTTGTATTCTATTGTATGCATGAGTTAGCACATAAATGATCCAGAATTTTCTTATGACTAATATTCCTCAAAATTCCAATAACATTGTAGCTTCCTTAGTTTTTGTCATGTTTCATGATATTATTTTCGGTCACTCACTACTCATCTAAGGATTTATTAACAGGGGCCGACTCGGTCACACTCAACCCCATTATTTAGGATAGAAACAAATGGTTGGAGTTACAAAATTAGGATATAGTCATCAGTTACTTCAACTATTGTCCGATCACAGTTCTTTTCCACCTAAGATTTGCTTTCGGCTTTTGAACCTCGATATACAAAGGGTGTTCGTCTTCACTGTAAGGTTACCCAAACTCAAAGGGTTGCCGCGGCCTTTTTTTAGCAATGCAGCTGACATCATTGCCAGGAAACAACGCCGTCTAAGGCTAAAGCCTAACCCAAGGCGACGAAGCGTTTGAAGAGACTTAATATAAAAATTTTGCCAAACCAGCAACATACCAATTAAATCGAAAATGTGCTGGGGACCTGCACTATTCTGCGTGAAGACGGCCATTCAAGTAATTCAACTAAGCAAGTTATGGTTGGGTACTGTAAATTCAAGATATGTCTCATCTAGTAAAAGAAAATAAATCGTACAGGATATGTGGGTTTGTCCATCCCAATAAAGCAGTTAGCGCAAACATATCCACCAGTTATCGGATGATTATCACCGCATGATTCTCCACATTTTAGACACTCAAGTGATGGTGTAGGTGCGAAGTAGTGCTAAATCATTTGAGAGAATAGAGAAAAGAATGAATTATAAAAAACCAACCCAAGCAGAAAAAAAGTACAGTTGTTTGATGTATCTTTTATTTTCTTACTATCTGTATCAATGTCAAAAGCGCGACCAACAAGAAATAAAACTCTCGTGCTCCAGTTGATTTATCAGACTCTTACCGCCTCTCTATCAGATTTTCTCGTGGCTGTTTTACCTGATTGAGATCAAAGGTATTCGTTGTGTCGATGTACTGTGTAGTGGTTGCCGGATAAGGATGAAAAATAAGATTGCTAAAAATAAAATTACTGAAGTCGAAATGCGATAGATTATTGCTCCAACATTTTGGTTTGTCGGTTCGACCATAATACACAAACCCATTAATCGACGATGATTGAGATGGTGTGAAGTTTAAGTTTGGCTGTGGATAGCTGTAGATGTTGTAGTTATTAGTATAAGACGGTATTCCCATTCCGGCAATACTGTCTACCGTATATGGTGCAAGAGTTTCCAGTGGAGGTGGAGCATAACCTGTGAATATGTACTGTTACAGTAACCATAGATGCTGCAGAATTCACTTCTTCTTGTCTGGTGATTTTAATTTGCGTAAAAGTAGTTATACAACTAGGAAATCTTTCAAAGCGACCTTCCAGTATCACTGCAGTGTGTATCAAGGAAAAAAAGCTAAGAAGATAAACTTTATACACAAGTACTGGTATTGATCAATAGTGATGTAGTGGATGGGTTATATACCTTTTCACTCATGGTCAAACTCAAATGATCACTGAAGTAGTTTAGTTTTCTGTACGTCGAAAACAAAAGCAGTTGATCATTAGTGTATAAGGCAACTTACAAACCCATCATTAATGCACTTTTATATTTGCTGTCTTCTCTTCATTGCAGGGTGCGCTGTGAAATACAACTACAATGATGTTGAGATGCTTGCATAACATAGAGGAGTCTGTAGTGGGAGATCGAACATGCCTTCTGGGGGTTAATGCATTCACCACTAAACCAAACGGGTCCCTCATTTTCCTTTCTTCTCAGCCATGTTTTATAAGTGCTATCAGCAAGCAACCAACAACGGAATTGATCTGGCGAGCATAAATCGGCATTGAACTCAGACAAGCTGAAGCTGTACTAAATGTCACGATGTAATCACTTTTTTATTCATTGCTCGTTCTTCTTCATGACAGGGTGTGTTGTGAAATATAACTGCAATGATGCTAGGATACTGGCAAAACTACGGAACGCAGATGCCTGCCGTGGTGATCGAACACGCTGTTACCCTTTCTGGGTGCCTACGCGTTCGTCCACCACACCATGAGGGTCCTTCGCTTAGCCTTTTTCTTTGGGTTAATAACATGCTCGGTCCCGACCGTAGACACTCGCGGTCTGGTGTTTTGCAAATACCTCATCTATCACTAATATTTTTTTGCAACTAGTCATATTTGTATATTTTATTAATTAAGCAGAAAGGTTTTCACCGGATATCAAGGAATAGTTGGGGCGAACGTCAACAGTTGGCTGTGGTGCTTCGATAACTACCGATTGTCGAAAAGCATGTGGCAGCTCGGAGTCCACTTTCACTAAATAGGGGTCCTCTATTGACACTGAGTGTGATAAAATAAGACCAACGTATTTAAAGGTACGTAAGTTAAATTGTATTATTTTATTAAAACGACGCGGTTGTAGAAGTTGAATTTTGCTTAGAATGCAAAACCTTGGAACAGTGTTTGGCGTTAACCAGCTGCTGAGAGATGCGTGATTCACACTATCCATACTATCGTAGAGGTTATTGAATACACATCTGGCCCATGCAGCGCCCTGCTGCAGCTACGGATATATCATGTCGGTGTTTCTACCCTTTGTAATAAGTCACATATTGGATTTCCAACCTTAAAGAGACGGGAAGTTTATTTCGCCCAGTGTTGGAGATAGAACTAACGGTCGATCCAGTGTTAGTTACAGATACCAGGATCCACTGTGGTGCACGCATCCTTTTAGCTCTCTCGAGATTTTTGAATTTGAACGATAAAAGTTCTGTTTTATTCGTACATCCGTTTTATATGTTACAATAATTTTAGTCGACTTTAATCTGCAATGCACTCAGTGAAATCCTTCTGCGTGAATCACACCATTTTTACTTCATTAACGTTCGCTTTCTTGCCATCTTTCTCTGAGGAAAAGGGCACGGGAAAACTGTCTGAAGTGCTGAAAACACACATGGGTCATCGAATTAGCGCTTTGACCTTCTATTCTTCTTTTATGTAAAAGCTTGCTTTTCCTTCACCTATTAATCAAAATTTGTTTAATATGATGGAAGCGAGTTGCCTAGAGTAATAGCTATAAACTTATTTCCCTCCAAAATCTTTGAAACGAAAATAAAGCAGCGTTACGTTAAACTGTGGTATAAAAATCACAGCATATTGTTATTAAGAAAAGTTCAAGCATTTCTAGCAATGAGATTTTTAATGAAATCCTTCTCCATGTACTTTTCTCTTCTAGCGCTTTTTCCTCTTCACATCCATCTCCAAGCAATTTGAATTGCTCAAGCGAGTCGTACGGCTTTAATGGCTGTGTGGTGACATGGTGTCGAACGATGCTTCTTATCAGTAATAATGATATTGATTAGAGGAAGAAACTCGAGCTGAGTAAATTAAAATGAAAAGTTGATAAATGCGATGTGTTATTTCTAGCTTATATTTTACGATAGTTGATTTTCGATATAGATAGAAAACGCACTGCGCGCAAGTGGTTGAACGTCTTTCTCTTCTTTTTCAGCCGGTTGTGTTGGAAGTTGTAGTGTCATCCGAGGTGCGTCTGTTGTTGTCCACGCTGTTTGATAGGCTAACGCCTGAGCGTCGTGTACGTTCTCCATCCTGAACATTCACTCCATTTAGGACGAAATATTCTTCTTAATGGTTGGCAGAATAAATTCGGAGAAACAGAAAAATGTGTGACGGAAAAAACAGAGCATTAGATAATATCAAAGGCAAGCTGAAATGATAAAAATGCCGTTGACTGATAGTCAATCCGTATCAGATTTGCGTTGTTTATCAAGTTAAAGCTTGAAGAGCGCACATCACTCCCGTACACAAACGCACATGAACACTTGCTAATATCCATG
>MQTX01000232.1:41844-91705 GCA_009735665.1 Angiostrongylus cantonensis | reverse complement strand
ATATATATATATATATTGGCGCATGCTCCCACTTATGGTAGCAGGTTCGATCCCAACTCCCGCACCAATAAAAGTACTCCGTCACTCTGGGATCCATTACTTTATAGAATACTTTCTTTAAAAAGCCTATCCTTCTTTCCTGTCCATGAATTCCAGTTTTCTTTGATGAGCAACCCACGGTGCTCTGACAGAGTTTTTCAAGGCCTTGAAGGCATTTCAACTCCACAGCACTCACAGACTTCCATGATGCCAAGTGAATCCTCAAGTGGCAGCCTGGTTCCACCTGCTCATGAGGTACACTTTCGTGGATGATGAATGTATGAATGTAAGAAAACGAGTCTCGTGAAGAAAGTGTTTGAATCTAAAGAACTTATGCAGTGCGTCATTTATATAAAGAATTATTAATATACAATGGATCCTGGCTATGGGCGATGTCTGTGGTGGTGTCACGCCTATCATATGCCACCCGGCGAATCTCAAACATGGGTTAGTGAATAGATATATGGAAGTAAAAGTAAGGAAATGGCGCCAGAACAACACACTAGCCAAGGAATCGGTGAGTGGAGGTAGGCAAGAGAGTGAAGAATAACAGTGATGTTAAAAGGCTAGGTTCTGTATAAATTTGAGTAGGATGAGAAACAAATAGTGCACATAAATATAAATCTGCTAAAAACTTAAAAACATAAGGTAGAAAAAAAAGAAATGGCTTTGCGAATGAGTAACACGTCCATTCTCTATTGTAATAGTTGACGGTATCCGCAAGAGGAACACATCTAACGTGTTCTGAGGATGACTATGAAGTAATCTTCAGCTGCCCACCGCCGATGTGAACAGCCAAGGAATTATAGTGGCCATGGGTAATCTTAAGATTCTGTGAAAAATGGGAAATATTTGAAATAATAATAAATAGACAGATATGAAGAACTAAGTGAATAGATAGGTAGGTAGATAATTAGATAAGGAAATACACAGATACATTGCAGATTTGTCCAATCAGAGTGACTTTGCAGATGGTATCATGTGCATGTATGAGTTCTCCTGTGCATTTCTGTATGCGGGTAGGTATTTTTTGAGAGATCCTCGAGTTCTTTGCACCTTTTCGTAGTTCGAAAGTTTTTTCTACACTATACTTTTATTTCCTATAGCCGCTGCATAACTTTTGGTGAAAAGTATGATAACTGACTTCTATGGCGACGAGAAAAAGACGATAGTTTTACTTAAAGATAAAAGTAGCTGGAAGGGTAGCACACAGTCGTAGTGACAGCTAGGTTATTATTATTGTGACTATTAATTTATTTATTTTATCTGGTCTGTTATCGCATCTACTGCGCAAATCCTATCACTTCTTGCATTTGATTCGTTTCATCATATCCAATCATTCACGAAGGTTTTCGAGCATGTTAACCATGGGTTTAGCTGTTGTTGAGAATTTTCGTTTTCTTCATGAATATCATTGAATGCTGGTTAATCAATTTTCTATGCACCCTTAACTTAGCTGTGCCGAAACTTCCCCACTTGGATTGCAGAGAGTAAGCTGATCGCAGGCAAGGTTCGTAGCAATTTCTCAACCAAGGAGTGATGAAAGGTCTGGCGATTCCGGACGTAGTCGATCCAGAACCGTATTCGTGACCAACGGCACCACAACCACTGAGCTGCCCACCCCTAGGTTTTTATTACATATATTTATTTAATAAAACCATTTGAATTTTAGAAAAAAGTGAGTAATGAGTTTTCAGGATCGGCTTTCTATTAACATCGACATTGGTTTATGAAATCGTCGTTTTCTCTCTCAGCAATCGCAAGGTTGTTAAACGTTAAATGAGTAATGAGTCGCTTTTGAATAGCGTGCTGAAGAATTTTCAGCATGCCTATAATCCTGAATAAGGCTCTACGAATGAAAAACTATGTAGGGAATCTTTCATCTACCCACTAAAAATGACTTATTGTTTAGTGGCAACACGGTGTAACCGTAACACTGTCCGTCTTGTAGTGTCGTTCTTACCAATCCAACAAATTGATCGATAGTCTTATCGCTACCATCCATGTCTTTCCAATCGCTAACTCTATCAAGACATGCAAAAATAAATACTAGAAGAATTGCTAAAAGAATGCTAAAAAAAACATGACACAAAAAGCAGCAGTTTATCGTGTAAAGTTCAGTTCCAGCAGTTTTTTTTCGTGAGCTTTGGACCATTTCGATGTCAGGGACAAATTTTGCTAACTGGAATAATATTTTCCAAAACGTGTTTTGAAAATTCTTAGCAGCTGTCAAAAAAGCTCATTCTACGTTTTAAACAGTTTGAATCCCTGAAGAACAGTGGTAGTTCTCATGAACTTTTATGAACCGATCAGTTTTATTTCATTAGGGATCCTTTAAAGTTAAACTTCCTTTGTTTGTTCATACATAAGTAGGAATTTTTCGCAACAAAGAGCGAAGTGCTTCACGTAAAGCGAATTTTTTTTTGGCTTGTTTAAGTGGGTCAACAATCTTTCTTCAAACGGCTTTACCGATTTTTGTTTCTTTCATATTTTGTTGATGTTGATAGCGTTTTATACGTTCCACACCTAAAATGCTTTGTCTTTTTTGTCATTTATTCAGAAAGCCATTAGAGAGAGAGGGAGAGAGAGAGAGAGATAGAGAGAGAGAGATGAACGTTTGCGGAGGAAGAAAACAAAATGGCAACGTGCTGGTACTACACAGATTCCAAATTATTTCTTTATTTGTTTTCCTTATATTCTTTTTCGTCTGAATACTGTAAAGTCTTTGAAGGAAAAAAAACACTCTTGGACAACAAGCAGATTTATAGTCAAATGGATGCTGTGCTTGGGAACACCTCATTCTTCGCAACAATAGGACGCTCAACTAAAGTAAGGAAAGCGAGAGTTGGAAATTGTCTAGCAGTGGTGTTGTCAATTTTGCTTCACCATGGAAAACCCTTTTCTTACTGGAACACCACTATTTTTGTGGAGCACTTTGTGGCATATTGAAACAACAGTATCTGGAGGAGTTTCTGGGAAAGCAACAACATTCTAGAACCTACCGATCAATTATAAATATGAAAAAACCATATTTTTTCAAGGAATTTTTTCCTAATGCTCTCACTGCTCTGATCGATAAATGGTTTCATCAGTTGATAAATTTTATCGTATATTCTCGATTGCAGCTACGGCTCTAAGGAAGCTCCCGGCGTTCATCAATCCCTGAGCGATACACTGTGGATTCTACTTCATTAAGCAACGTTCGGAGGTGATTGGATGCATATCGGGCTCTTGACTCGAGGTAGCCTACCGATGTATTGAGCCAGTGCTGCTACCCTCCCTGACAAGACTGGTACTAATTTGAGGACCCTGGAGAAATGGATGGCCTGGTGGGCCAGAGGTCGATCCCATGTGTTTGCAAGGCGCCTAAGGTCACTGCGTCACACGCTCCTAATTCTAGCTATAAAGGATCCTAATTCTAGTGCATTCGATTAAGTTTATAAACAGTGAGAATTCAACTGTACACAACACTTCATAGAAAGCACGAAAAAACTTTTTATAAAAACGAATATGTCGAAGAGTATATCTTTTTTAGAAACCATACCTAGATCATTACGTGCTTCAGAATCACGTGTTCTCCAAGTTCCAGTAGTTGCTACATTCACTTCATTGTCCTGCATCTATTACAAATGAAGCTTGTCTGATTTGTTTGTGGTCAGATGTCAAGGATTCTAGGCGAATATTTGTGGCCACTTTTGTGGATCTCCCTTCAACAAATAATGTAAAAATGGAGGTGAAGAATTTTGTTCGCGTATCAGAGCTCTAAGAGAAATCTGGTGGGTTCAAAAACGGGTCATTAATGCTTGTATTTTTAATGTTATACGACAGCGGCTTCATGAGACAATCAGTACCGCACTAAAGCTATTTTGCTTAGAATCCGTCAATAAAAGTGCGAGGTTTGGGACGCTATCAAATGTATATCAGCCCTTTCAATACGATGAGGGATAAATGGCCGTTGAAACGCGTCGTGTATCTCGCTTCGTCAAGTTCATAGAGGTGACTGGATCCGTGTCCGAGCCAAACAATGCCCGAAGGGCTTATCTAGGCAATGTTTTTTTCTTCTAGACAAGTTTTTGACAAATTATCTAAGTTGAAACGATGGAGGGCTCGGTTCGCTTGGAGGTTTGAAGTCGAACCAACAACCACGTGAACATGGCGCCTCTAAATCAGGCGCTATGTGCGGGTGGATAAAGATTGTAAAATACGCAGTGCTTCCAATCTATTTCTCGGTCGACTTTTTTTTTATTTCTACCACAATCAACTATTCAGCAACTTACTTGATACTTGCAACTTGACCGGGCCGTTCTCACTGGTTGTGCGAGCTGCAGCATATTCTGTATTTTTAGGAGATTTGCTGGTTAAGTCATTGTGGTTCCCTGAAACTACGAGGTCAGCCTGGCCAAAGGCTGCCCCAGGTCTTCACCACCACATACAGTCACAGCCCTTGTGGATCAGAGGGAGATTTGTCACCATGCGACTTTCATACCAGGGCGGTAGTGGATTCTGGTATTGGTTCACTTTTAGCTAGGGTTCCTAATGGAAACGCCCGACTCCTTCTCAGCTTGGGAAACCCTGCCGGGAGGGATTAATCCTCCTTGTGTACATCGCAGCCCGATACCCAAGAACACCTCCCAGTCAAGATGAGGCTGTGAGCCATTGGGAGAATTCAGCAACTATTTCATAAATACATCTAATAAGTTTTCTGCCATTGTTATCAGCGCTGCTAACCATGAATGATTTTCTCAATTGTGTTCTGTATTTCAGCTTATTATTTACTGCATACACTTTTTAATAGCAAGGCATATTGCGAAATATAGCCTTAGTTGGAGCTCTGCAACATACACGTGGAATCCCAGTGATCCCCGCGCCCATGGCCCACCACGCCTTCCATTTCTAGGGGTCGACAAACAGGTACCAGAGCAGTCTGAGAGAATAGCAGCAGTGGCTCGATACATCGGCCGGCCATTGCGAGTCATTGTAAAGGCCAGATATGCATCCAGTCACCTCCAAACGATGGTTGATGAAGTCGAATGCACGGCCCATCCCTCAGGGATTGATCAACGCCGAGAAGTTCATTCTTTATCCTTTATAATAATTATAAAACTGCGTGAACCCGTGCAGAATTCAATTCAATGAACAAACAAGTAAAAATTTTTATAGCAGGTAATCAATTATTCACTGGTTATTTTCATGTGAATTGTGCTTCACATTTAGACAACGAAGCTCCAGTAAGATCAGTTTACCGTACTAGACCTTTGCTAACTTGGGAGATATTGCATTGTTTGTTCTTCGCAGTTTTTCAAGCTGTTTATCTGTGTTATCTCAAATGGAGTTGCAGAAAGCACGAAAACGAGAAAAAAGCTAAGTTTCGGGAAGAATCTACCAAAACACTTTCATTGTCGTATTGTATGCCAAAAATTTGTTAAGCACGTCAAAATGGAGATGAAATAAGGTTTTGCAAGAAATGTTTATAAATAATTGAAGCAAGTACAGAATGCTAACCTTTTGTCTACTGCCTATTACAATTATTTTTGCATCAAGATATTATGCGAAATACAACCATAATGACATCAAGAGCAAAATGTTTCTAGGTTTCTCCTTTTTAGTCTGGGGAAGGCATTTGTGCGAAAGCTTCTGCCTGTTCTCTTAAATAATTAAGCCTCTTAGCTTTGCATGAGTAACACCTTACATTTAACTTGCTTTAAACGCTTTTTCACGTAACCAGTTTTGCTTGCCTTTATGCATTAAATATAGTTTTATAAGTAGTTCAAATTGTCTTTGTTTAACCTAGGCAAAATCTTGAAATTTATTTCAGTAAAAAAAGTAGCGAATGAGTGGTTGAATGATGCTCGACTTGATTCCCTTACAACTGCTGAGATGATAGCTCTACAAATATTATAGATCTTTACCACACAAGTGGCCACCGACCTTTTTGGATCAAAGTGAGCTTGAGGAGAACCATTTGAAGTTTTGTAGACCATGGGTGGATGATAGTTTTAGTCGGCCTGAGACGTTGTAGAATTACTGAGCATTCTAGTGTTGAGCGGCACCTCTAGCCATTGCGTTGCCCTCGCCCCTGTGATTTTTTTTTGTCAAAGCTCCTTATGAGGTCAAATCGTTGTCTGGTCTGTGAAAATTCAAAAATATGAAGCGAGTTGCTGAAAGACTAACGAATTTCTTTCAGGTTAATCATCAAAGAATGCCGATTCTTCGATTCCTCTTCCTCTAAATCTAAACGAATAATTTCGTAACACCAATTTGCATAAGTACTTTATGAACATTATGGACTATGGAGACATCACATAACTATTTTTAATACAAATTCTAGAAAGTGCAGATATCAGTAAAAAACGCTGTGCAATAATCAGGTACGATATGAGAGAAATGAAGAAATTTGACAGACTAAGAAGCTGCCCGAAAAGGGTGTTACGTTGTTTCTCACTCTTTTAATACACTGTGAAAGTAACGATAAACAGCACAATCATTCGCTTCCATAGAAGCGAAGCAACTTGTTCAAAATGACACCCTTTTCAAAACAGGTGCTTTTTTGATATTTAATATTGTAACATCTGTGAATTCTTCGTTTTCATAGGACGCCTAAAATAGCTGCTCTGTCAGAGTATGCAGGCTGAGCTGCACAGGGCGTTTTAAAAGTTTTGTATCTCACGACTGATATCATTGCAGAAAAAAGTAATTCCAGCAGAGACGGAAAATCTAGAAATCAGTCTACAGATCACTTGACAATGGTGAAAAGGTTTTCGTAAATCTATGACACAGCTTTTTCAACAATCAGCCACTATTGCAATAAAATGGTGAGTACGGCAATGCGATACATTATCAGCAGAGCTGACTCTTTTGGTCGCTCGATAGAGGTTAAAAAGGCTCATGTGTTGACGAAAATTCCTATCCAGTCATCGTTCTTTCAACGAAGTTGCTGTCCTGAACTGTTGAGTAGTACCGAAGTAGGAGAGATCTAGCTTGCTCACTCGTCAATGGACCAGCACCCACTTAGTGAACTCACTGAATTAGTGGGAAAATTTTTCAGTACTAATGGTTATGAGAAAAACCAATCTATGTATCGTAAAGCAGAATGGATTGCTTTTAATGGAGCACAGTCTAAGGAGACCACATCTTGAGCGTGATTAAGATGTCCAATCAATATGGATATCAGCTTGAGAGAATGATCTCAAACAAAGAGCTCTCTGGTCGAAATCGATGATCCTTCAATAATTTCTTTATTATTCAGAGAAGTCTGGGATACATCATTCTATTTGTACGCATGAATATCATCAGTTGAATGTGGATAACCTGTCACCTGTATGTGAGAAATTGAGAAAAGAATTCCTCAGAAACCATCGAGCAATGTTGGCTACTTCATGCTTCCAGTAAAGTCGTTAGCCTATTTCTGATTTTTCGGATTATATTCTCACATTTTTGACGCAACGTCTTTTACAACTTTTCTATCACACAGACACTTACGCTATTCTGAAGCAAACTAATTCATGTGCCACTAAACCGGTTTACCTTGAAGAGCGTCTAATCGTTCTTCGACGTCCATGGATAAAGGATAAAGGATAAAGCTCTCGGCGTTGATCAATCCCTGAGGGATGCGCCATGCATTCGACCTCATTAAGTATCGTTGGAGGTGATTGAATGCATATCTGGCCTTTAAAATGAGTCGCGGCGGCCTGCTTATGTATCGGGCCAGTGCTGCTATCCTCCCAGACAAGTCTGGTACGAAAACCACTGCACCACACGCGCCCTTTCGACGTCCTTGGATACGCGGCGAAAAGTAAAGTGTAATAAGTCGTCTAATTGATGAGAAAAAAGACTATATATGAACGTGAAAAAATTAAGGTGGCTAGAGAGAAAATCAAGGAAACTTTGCCTGATACCTCTAAAAAAGAGGTAACGAGTTTACTGCAAGTGTAATTTAGCTTTATGCAGAGTTGGATTCAATTCCTAGATTTTCAAACTGGAGGCTAGCCAACAGCTGAAAATAAAAGATACTTCCATTTTATAATAAAGATTTTTGAAGGTTTCTAGGATTGCAGTTTATCAGTTTATGCTGTCGCAAAGCAAGGTAGCTCATCGTTATCTGACCACTAAGGGCTCACTGCGAGGCAAATGTGACAGCGATCGTGATTGGGAACCAAGAGCGATAACGACCACAGTGCTTGCTTTCCGAAGCAGTTTCTTGGAGGATTCCTTGTCTCCTGTGCACCATATAGTTGCTGAATTATAATATTCGTTTGCATGTAGATGCGTTAGCTAAGTGTGCTTGCTTCCATACCAGTGGTCGTTATCTCTCTTGGTATGGACTATATTGTCGTGTGTCTTCGGTCAACTGTCAACAATAACCGGGAAGCACATGACATACCGGCTCAAGTTGGTGGCAGCAAGTAGGTCTTAGGCTTGCTCCAACAGAAAGGGGCATTACATGCAACTTTCACGACGAATTGGACAGGCTGTTGCGCCCTGTCTTCAAAAATAGCAAATAAAAAAGGCTCACACGAGAAATAGGACGGGTAGAGTGTTTAATAAGAACTGGACAATACAAGCAGCGCAGTAACTTCGATCGAATACCCCAGATGAACCATGTTTTCCAAATGTCTTGAGTCAGTAAACTGGTGTCAAATATGTCAGGAAGACTAAGACACTGAAGTGCTACCTCGGTAGGCCATCGGAAGCCGCTGTATAAGTTAAATATGTATTTAATCATCTTCAGGATGATACAAATAGAGCTGAGAAGATGGAACATCCCCAAGAGGTAGATGAATGTAGAATGCTTTGAACTATCGTTTTCTAGGAATTTTCAGTTTTCCTATGAAGTCTTTTGAACTTTCACAGGTTTCACGCGCATCCTAGACGGCAAAAAACTATAGGTTCGAACTATTCACTTTCATCTGATACTTTGTAGCATTTGAAAGAAACCAGGCTTCGCTTTTCATGTGTAATTAGTTGAATTTAAGAAAACCTCTTGAGAGGGAAATGGGGAGGGATGTGTCAAAGAGGAGAAATCACACCGCCTCAGCTTCGCTTTGTGCGTGTTGTATACTTGGTTACAAAGGAATGTTTATTAAGAAGGTTTACAATAGAACTTTTGTACAATTTCAAAGCAGAAAAAAAGTAAGTACAGCACGTAATACGACAATTATTCACGTTTTATGGGTTCGATTGCAAGAACTGCCGAAGAACCTCCACTTTTTGATGGAAAAGTTGGATCTGAAAGGAGTAAATCATGACGACGATGAAATCAAACGCTTTCTTTGATAAAAACAGCTAATAAAGGATAAAAAATAATGAAAAAAGCCTTCGTTGTTGAATAATCCTTGAGGCATGCGCCATGCATTCGCCTTCATTAGATATCGTTGGAAGTGATTGAATGCATATCTGGCCTTTACAATGGTGGCCTACCGATGCATCGAGCCAGTACTGCTATCGTTCCAAACAAGTCTGGTACCTATTTGCCGCCCTGGGTGGGTTGGAAGCCATGGTGGACAATGCGAACGAGAATCGATTTCACGTTTGTGTCGCAGTGACGCCTCCAAACACTGCGCCACAAGCGAAAACAGCTCGTATTAGCTTTAATGCTTAATAAGGACATTTGATTAAGCCTTTATTAAATAGTCATAATCTTGCTGTGCTGTCCGACTTGCGCAAAATTTTTATAGATCCTCTATTCGGCTTAGATTTTGCAAAGATCGCCTCCTTCACTGCGCTAATGATTTGAGACGGTGTAGACGACAGTTTTTGCTTGTGATCCCTTGAGTCTTCTTGGTGGCACCGAGTCCCTATATCGGATCGGAACATCGTGCATATGAAGTAGCCTCACTCGAAAGTGTAGGCAGTCGATGTTTTTTTTTTTGTTAAAACATCTTCCTCACCCTCCCCCACCCACATCCTGTTGTCTGTTTTTGTGGACAAGCCATCCTGCAGCAGTCGGAATTATAACAATTTTTAGCTAATTATTTACGGTGAAGTTAGACGACGACAATACGACCAATATTTGGGATCAGGTGAACTTCAATCCTTATTGATCACGAAAGGAAACTTTTAACTTTGATACTGTTAACATACCTGACATGTCACGTGAATTATCACTGTTTCGATTTTTTCCTGAGAAATTTACTTTAAGTACGATTAATAAAAAGCAAATTTTGCTTGAAAAGACATCTATCGTAAGAGAAGAAAAGTGGCATTGACTGGCACCTACATGGTTTGAAGCAAAATCGCAACAGAAAGGATTTCATGATAACTGCCGATAATTCTTCAACAAATCGATGTTTTGAGGAGTTGAGAAGCCGAAGGAACGACATAACAGATCTAGGCCTTTTACTTAGCCATTTCAACAATAATAGCAACAATTTCACTGAAGCACTCCTTTAGTTCTAACCGTGTTCCAAATGCAATTTTTTTAGAAAGCTGAAAAGAGAGTTTAAAAGTTGAAGTCTTCAACACAAAGTCCTTAGCCGTAAATATCAAAATGATATCTGCATTCATCGGTTCGCCTTCTAGAGGAAATCATGCTTGATCAAAAAATGAAATGATAGGAAGCTCATCTTGGTAGGGCAAAAAAGTTTCATTTGCATGTAAAGATACGGAAAGTTTCTTGGTTTGATTTTAAGGAGCTGAAGTATAGTTGTTTAAAACAGCTCCAATATTATGAATTCGTCGTTTTCTCTCTCCGCAATCGCAAGGTGGTTAAACAGCATACGTTTACTTCCATACAATAACACACATACAACACAATCGTTGCTGATGTTTCGGCAGAATCGCCTTCTTCAGAGCCTGGAATGGTACACTAATATGCAGTTTATCAGGTCAAACACTTCAAATTTTTGGCTTCAGAAGTTTTTTGAAGTCTGTCATCTTTATGAAACACTGAAAATGACGGCTATACATCACGGAAAATTAATAGGACGGAGAATGAAACGATATATACATAATAATTAAGACTATTTCAACGTGTTGGTCGCTGCTTAGAAGTGCCCTGAAAGATATAGTTGGTCGTTGCTACGACACTCTGTCCAACTAAACCTCTCATCCCTCTAGTTTCAGCACAGTGGTACCAGACATGTTTGAGAAAAATTCGTCCACACCACAAAGGTGGCTGGCTGGCTACACCTTCTGAGGGACAACTGGCTGGCAATTCTCTACCATAAAATAAAAGGTAAAGCTCTCGGCGTTGATCAATCCCTGAGGGAAGCGCCATACATTCGCCTTCATTAGAACTGATTGAATGCATATCTGGCCTTTACAACTACTCGCGGTGGCCTACCGATGTATCCACCTAGTGGTGCACTCCTCTCAGACAAATCTGGTGCCATCTTGCCAACTCCAAAGTGATGGAAGGCTTGCTTTGTGGGCCACGAGCGCGGGGATAGATTTCACGTTTGTGTCACAGTCGCGCCTCCAACCACAACGCCACACGCGCCCTTTTCTTTACCATAACTAACTAAAAATTTCAGGGACAAATCGTTCGATCATTATTCAACGTTATTGCTGAAGAAGACAAAATCTTCAAACAACTGACGAGTCCATACGCAAATTCGGAATGCCTTCCTGGATGATGGATGCGTGGAAATGAATCAAATGAAAGATGGTTGCTGGACCAGCGCAATATGTGAAGACTGGTTAAACGGAATAAAAAAAACACTTTTATTTACATAAATGATTTCTTCGGATAAGGAATCAACTTGTTTAGTTCAATTAACAGGCGAATGGATAAACGTTGCGTCGAATTTTGAAACACATTATTTCATGAAAACATATAGACAGAAATGGGAGCGAGAGTGAGAAAGTGAGAGAGGAAGTGAAATGGATCAAGACTAACAGGAACTCGTGGAAGATGGAGTGTTTTTCAACCGTACTTAGCTCATCCAGTGCGCCTCGTCTAAACACAAAGCAGAGCATGACATTTTGCATATTCGTTCCTAAGCGCTAAATGAGGAAAATTCGTTGTTTTTAATTTCATAAATGGAACGTTAATTCACTCCATAATCGGAAAAGAAGGCCGACGGGCTGTCTCGACGATAATGATACATCTCTTTCTGTAAACCACGATTTAGACCACGAATAACTGAAAAAAAAAAATTAAAAACCGCGAGTTTCTCATTTGAGTTTCTCATTTGAGAAAACTTTTAATGGAATCGAAGTAATGCTGCTCCCAAAAATTTGCCGCACTGCTCGGTCGCTACGCAACTCCATGCTCACTGGGAAACCCCCCAGCCAACACCCAATGTTTGGAATCCTCCCAACGGTTTACCTCCTCATCGGGGCTGGGAGGTGTTCTTGGGTGCCGGACTGTGATGTACAAAGAAGATTCATCCTCTGGCAGGGTCTCCCAAGCAGAGAAGGAGCCCGGCGTTTCAATCAGGAAGCCTAGCTAAGAGTAAACCAATACTAGGGATCCACCACCATCCTGGTATCAAAGTGGCGTGGTGACAAATCTCCCTTTGATCCACTAGGGCTGCGAGTGCCTGTGGCGG
The DNA here is from genome assembly GCA_009735665.1 of Angiostrongylus cantonensis. NCBI lineage: Eukaryota > Metazoa > Nematoda > Chromadorea > Rhabditida > Metastrongylidae > Angiostrongylus > Angiostrongylus cantonensis. The sequence continues at coordinate 79,175 of MQTX01000232.1, read as the reverse complement.
TGAAGACCTGGAACGACTTTGGCTAGTTTGACCTCAGGATTGTAGGAAACTAAAATGGCTTAACCAGCAAATCTTCAAAAAATGGAGATTACGCTGTGGCCCGCACAACCATTGGGGCGGGCCATACAATTGCCAAGTATCAAATTTAATGAAATCTGTTAATGAAACGCTTTCGATAATTAAAAAGCGTTGAGGGCTTAAAAACCATAGACTCAGAAGTGCTCTTGTGCTAGACTTTATGAGGAATATTTCTTTTCCTGATGAATTGCTCCTATGAAGCTTAAACGAGAATTGAAATAATTTGAGTGGAACGAAAACCTTCGCCAATTTCTTACAGCGCTCCTCAATCATTGCCTTTCCATGATCAACAACTTATAAACGCTCATTAACAACCGAGTGCAAAATATGAACGGATCGAAAGAGTAAGGCCAGGACTACTACTCACAAATAAACGACTATGCTTGAGATGGACACCAGGATCGAGGCTTTTCAAGCTCGTCGTCAACTGATAAAACGTAAAATTAAGGAAAATATATCATTTCTTCAACAAATACTTAGATATTAATATTATTCACAATAAGCCAGTTGTGCTGAACAAATGGAAAACTAAACAGAATCTTCCTTTTATTTCGGGTACCCCTTTTTAAGATCTTCAACAATGAATTAATATAATAATCACCCTTAGTACCAACCACTGAAGAGAAAATCATCATTACATATGTGTTACAATTTCGAATTTTATCAAGATGTCTTGTGTTACGCTGTCTAGTTAAACGATGAGTTCGCAATAATTTTTAATTCCATTGAGCAATATTTGGATTAAAGCGATCTGTGTGGTCAAGCTGACCTGTCAACCTCGTTTTTCGTAGCTTTTATCATGTAACCTCTACCTGACGAGTCACTTTGAATGTTAAAAAATGGAAGGCAATTGTGCTTCGGTTCCTGCCCAGAAAACTCGATGTGCTCCGTCTGCTCATTCAATAACTCAAAGCATTTGTTCAACTTCTCCTGAATAGTGAAGATGACAAAACAATCATCTAAGTATCTACAGTAGAGCGGCAGTTGGAGGTCGATAACGAGGGCTTCTATTTTAGACATAAACGCAATTGCAAGACATGGTGCTGGCCGCTATTTCATTGCAAATCCTTTCATTTGCACATAATATTTCCCGGATTATTTGATTTAGGCACTCTTTTAAGAGAGCCATAAGGTCCTGAAGAGACAAGTCAAGCTATTGCAGCTTGAATTGGATTACGAGATGTGTTCAAAGGTACTATGAGGGCCGAATCATTTCGACATTACTAATTTATTCAGGCTTTTTTTCGTTTCATTTTTTTTAGGGCGCCTGTGGCACAGTGGTTGGAGGCGTCTCTGCGACACGCACGTGGGATCGATCTCTGCGCCCATAGCCCACCAAACCTTCCATCCCTCTGGGGTCGGCAAATTGGCACCAGACTTGTCTGGGAGGATAGCAGCGCTGGCTCGATACATCGGCAGACCACCACGAGTTATTGTAAAGGCCAGATATGCATTCAATCACTTCCAACGATACTTAGTGAAGTCGAATGCATGGCACATCCCTCAGGGATTGATCAACGCCGAGAGCTTCAGCTTTTTTTTTCTTTTTATTCTTACAATTTTCATTTCAGCTGTGACTGTTTTTCTCGCCACATCAAATAGGGCGAATTTTTATTACAATAGATGATTACCGATAAAAGTTCGTTTTGGCCGAAGTTTACGACTTATATTGATGTTGGACAGAACTGATAAATGTTCAACAAATAATCGCTTAGTTTTCTTCCTCCAATTTTGTTAAACTCACTTATCATATTTATTGGCATCGTCGCAAGTGTGGTAAGATTTCAATACAACCAGTGCTTCTGTTTATGTTTTTTTATGTTTCATAGTATGGTTTACAAATGATTTCGCATCAAGTAGATCTGATACGACAAACAAGTTGGACTTTTCCTTGTTTAACCCATTCCTCTTTAAACTATTCTCGGAAGTATTTTTCAAAGTGAACGATTTGCATGTGAAAAGCGAAATGTAATGAATTTTAAACGACAGACTAATCAAGCAGATCACCATTGATGGTTGGTACCACTGGTTTTTAACTGTGCAGCACGGAAAGTCTTGGAGTGCTCCTCTTGTGACTTCATGGGAAAACCAAAATTTGGAGGCTAACATTGAAAAACAGCTCTATAGCTTGACCTATTTTCAGGTATAATGTGAAAGACCAAAGGATGTTACTGTAAAGGTTTAAGAAACGTTGTTGTCTTTGTAAAGCCAGGAGGAGCCTAAGAGTGGTTTTGAAAAATGTGTAAACAATATTAGTGGTAATCACGAGTATCACATCTGAATACTGTTTCACCTGCTTTCCTGTGGATCGATGACTGACTGGAGCGACTGCCAGCATGCTTGGCCGCCATCATTCTTGCGCCTTCAAAAGTGACCTAAGTTAAAGGAGCTATTCACTCTGTGGTCAAACGGATAAACGATAGGGAAAGAAACCGAAGGCAACTTTATGTTTAAAATAAGTATCTAATGAATTCTGTAATGCATAGTTGAGGTGAATGGATGGCGTGATTTTGAGAAGCAGAGGTGGACCCATGTACTTTATGTTGTTTGGGAGCGAGTTGTTAGAGAGAAATATTTGAGAAGATGAAAAAAACACGGTTTTTGTTTAAGTTACTAAACTAGATAATTTTTTAGTACGAATCTTTGTAAAAATAACTTGAAGATATTTGTCGATGGCAGCAAGCGCCCGCAAATACCGGAGTACACTATCAAACCAGCTGCGAATGCGGAGCGCTCGACGTGGGGCAACGACCGAGGTGTTGCATCTACCGTGGGTCGAGCACCAATTAATTTGATTAGCTCGGCACATCAGGCCAGAGTCCGAGACATCGGCTTCGCATGACCGTTCAAGGCACACAAATGGCAGTGACCAAAGGAGGCGTGGAAGCACGGCGCAATTGGGTCGATCATCGCCGTTTTTGGCCTTGGCCAACGAAAAGAGTTGGTCGACAAGAAAGGCGGTCGAGGGCGACCATCTGTGCGCAATACGCCGTTAGGAGATGAGACCCTAAGCCTGAACTGCGTTACGAGATGTACTTGAAGCTAATATAAGCGCCGAATCATTTCGATACTACTAATTTATCCACATTTTTCGTTTTATTTTTTTTTAACTTTCTTACCATAGCGATCTCTGAATTCATCGGTGATCGCTGTGAAAAATGCCTTATCGATAAGACATTGTTTTGGTCCATGTCTATTATTTTAGGTCCACACTTAGCATATATTGCTACCGTGAGGATAATAGAATTGCCTGTCGTTTTTTTAGTCCATCTTTTCAACGACAGTATCTTCACAAAAGCAGACTGTAGGAAGGAAACAAACTAGATTTTTGGATTATCTCGGATTTTTTTCTTTGTTCTGGCCATTTTAACTGTGAAACTTTCTCTCGTCCATGTAGAAAAGAGTGGGGCACAAATAATTCTGCAGCCGAATAGCGTTTAGAGTTTACGACGGCAACGTTCATCAGTGTAGAAAAATCTTCGATCTGTTGTAATGCTAAGCATATTATCTGGCACTTTCCATATGAAGACGCCACCGCTCAAGCTAAGGAAGAAGACCTTCGAGATTTGAGTTAGCAATAATTATTTGAGGCTCCTTGACGTTACAGTCACTCAAACTACGCCCAATTTCTTCGTTCCGTTCTATTCCATCGGCTGTGGTGCGGAATTCCGTCAAAACAGCCTTCTGTAAAGAAAAGGCTGAAGAAGTTGATGACGATTTCAATAAGTGTGTGACCGTTTCTTTACAAATTTTTTACAAATTTCTAATGTCAAAACGTTTTCACTCACAGAAGATTAAGACCTTGGCTTCTATAGAAAGAAAGTGCAGTTGAACCCTTACAGGAAAGAACCGCTCGAATAACCATCAAGCGTTATTGAAAAGAATGCAATTCCCAAGCACTGCGTGATAATGAGGGATCACCAATGTCTGCAACTAAGTAGGAGACTGAGTGGCCCGTTCTATACGTACATGGCCTTAGGTTAACCCTAATAGACTCGATTGTAACTCAAATCTGTCCTGTCTTAGGGAAATTGTGTCATACCTGCCAGGGAACTCGCATCGATTCACAAGACTTGGTGGCGCCTTCACACGGCGGAGTTATGCGAAGAATCGACTTTATCTGCATTCATCGAGTTTCATAAAAGTATTAAAAACCCTCCAATATCGGGTATATTTAAGTAGAAACCAGACGACTGCATACATAAGATTGCAAGAACACCGGCTATCGCAAGAGTTCAATGCTCAGCTCTATCTTACCTTCATCAACCTAAGAATGGTCTCTATGGGATGCTATCACTCTCCGCTCATACTCATGGTACTCATATTACCTTGCATTCCCACGTTCACCTTGAACTGCTCTGCTGTTACGAGAACACTCATGCTCATGTACGATGGATCCACTCCTTGGTCAACGATCGTTGAAAGGATTGCATTCGTTTCGACGCTTAAAAACCGTTTTTCGTAGTGGGCGAAAGTCTAGACAAGAGAAAGGCAGCTCTTTCTACATAATTCTATGACCCTCGTTGCAGCTTAAATGTGGTTCATGTAGCATAAACTCTTTTGGAACCATAGTTGAACCTGGTTGCTCCTCTTTCAAAGTCGATGTACGCAATGAAACAATTTAAGTGAATAACTTTTAGAATACATTCAGCGACTAACAGATATAAACACAAAAAGGTGAGATGTGGCGTCAACTCCGCTCCCCATTCCCTCTGTGATATTAGTGAGTTGGTAAGTTTACGTTTTCCTTCAATGAATTTGAACCAAAAATTTTGGATAATAGTAAGTTTACGTATCGGGTTTCTTCTTTCGCCTAAAATTCTGCCTCCACGTGTTAAACTACGACTGAATGAGTGAATTCGCTCAAGTGAAGCAATTGTTTCGTTAGAGACCGCATAGGTGAAATTAGCTTGACAATTTCTTGACAAGCATCGAAGTATCTCAATCGCCGTAGTTAGAGACACAACGCAGTAAACAAGTGGTAGTTGGCTCGACTTCCTCTCTTTGGCAAACCAAATCTCTACCTATCCGTTGGTCTACGAATCGGTAACAGATTTGTTATGGAAAGCTTAAAAACACTGACCAGATACATCAATTGATCCTTTGAAGTCACAGCATTAGTTAACTACGGATTCACTAACCTATACAATACTTAGCTAAGCACGGGTTATCCATGTCGAGCTGATTAGCTTCAGTTAGTTCAAAGAGCGTGAATCTGCTAGAGGACAGATATCGATATGGTATCATTATGGCTTTTTTCACGCCATAAACCATCGACGTCGTCCTTATAACACTAAACATTCGCCAAGCAGAACGCATGCTTGCCGGCTTTGATAAAGCGTGTAAGAAGATTGATCTCCGATTAAATCTCACGAAAAGAATGTTAATAAGAAACGGATTGGTTTCGTTTGCCCCATTCACGCTCAAGGGAGCGAATATCTTCGAATGCTCCAGTTATGTCTATCTAGGTCGGGAACTCAAAATGATGAACGAATTAGCTCCAGAGCTGAGCAGGAGCTGACGAGCCGCCTAGGGAGCTTTCAAGAGCATCGAGGATCTAGTGAAGAGAACAAAAAGCACCCGACTCCGTGCCCACTTTTTCGATTCAACGGTTCTTCCTGCCCTAGCATATGCGTCAGAAACCTGGTCGCTGCGTAAGCAGGATGAGCGGATAACGCTCATCCTGCTTAAGCAGCGTTATCGAACGCACAGTCGAAAGGACGATGCTAGGAGTATCCCGTTTCACACAAGTAAGGGATGGAATCCGATGCTCCGACCTGCCTCAACGATCAAAAATCAAATATGCCGTTCTATACGCCAAACAGTCGAAGATAAGGTGGGCTGGGCACGTAATACGTTTGAATGATAACCGATGGAATAGAGCTGTTAGTGACTGAATTTCTCGGAATGTCAAACGTACTGCAGGAAGACCACCGACCCGATGGTCAGAGTTCTTCACGAAAAGCCTAGAAGAAAGATATGATGCTCGACGAGTCCCTAAAGCGAGGAGAACCCATTGGGCTACTCTTGCCCGCGACAGGGAAAAATGGAGGATTTACTGGCGCCCGCTCGAGTCACTCGACGATCAACGGGACTACAGGTGATACAGGTGATACAGGACAGGAAAAGCATTTTTTCCTTTGTAATTACTAACAATGGGATCAATTAATATAGCCTCAATAAACGAAAGCCATGTGGCTTCTACTTGTAAGCGCCGAACAGAGTAGAAAAAAACCATCCAACCAAAGGAAAGCGAAAGCAGACTTGCGTAAAGCAAATTTTTTATTTGTTGTCATTATTATCATTTGATCAAACAAAACACACATTTATCTCGGAATTTTTTGAAAAAGTAACCGATAAGTCCTCAAATGAGTAAATAACCATCGAGCACTATGTGCTGTACAATGCTGGGGAAATGGAATCGTAGAAAAGCAAACATGCCCAACACCAGTATCAGTACAACGCTATCAAAAGTGCGGAGAAAAACATTTCACACATTCGATCCGATTATTCACAGTACCATCCACAAAAGTCACCAAACATTCTTCTTGCTTCCTGGGTGAAGGACTGCCCCACACATATTGGAGGGAGTAACCACGTCTCAGGTGAATTCGATTCTAATTTCTCGATAAGAGGTTTGGTGGACTTGGGGCGGTGTATTAGTGGCGTATTTGAACATAATTTGTTTAAATTGTTGAGCTTGTACGAGGTCAATGAATAAATTTAACAGGTTGACACTTCGGTGTCTTCGTCTTCATCAGAGCCGATGTTCCGAATCGATGGTCGGACCCGATCCCGACAAATCCAGTCGATTTGTTTATGAACCTCGTGCAAGTTCAGACAATTTAAGCGCAGGTTGCCTTCTCATACCGAGGTTAAATAAAAGCCGACTTCTGAAATTTTGGAACATAAGTCTACAGACCAGTCCTCGAAACTGTGTGATCACTAGCTCGAGGTAGAATTCTCTACTTGGTACGAATTTGCCACTCAGTACTATCTGACGTTGTCACAGAGCACAATCTCAAACTTGGATAATTAGACCGTTTATAACAATAACAGCACAGCAATAACGATATGCCAATACCGAAACAATATAAGCGACAATACGGTAGCAACGCCAAGAAGTGAAGATGAGACAATTCGTAAGAGAATGCCTAAAAGTGAGAGAGTGGCTTTGTCATAGGATGGGGCAGTGATGTTGTGTAGACGTGTGCGTTGGAATACAGTTGACGCTGTATGAGAATGGCTTATTAGAAGTACATGTAAGACTGTGATAACAAAGCGATGAGGGTAATGTACAATAGTGACCATGCTACAACAAAAAGTTTTAAAATTAATAGGATAAATCACCATTAATTCAAATCTGCGCAACGGTAATAAATACGTTAAAATGATACATTCATTCTGCAAAGAGTTGTCGAAAAGGGAAAGAACGAAGAATCATATTTACCGATTCACAGTATTGATTGCATGAGTACTAAATTTACAACGACATGCGTGGTCCAGCGGCAGAATGCTTATTTGTGTGATGGAATTACACAATTACACAATGGAATAATCAGGTATCGAACAATGGGAAGACGAAGGAAATTAAACCTGATGAGACATTAGATAGTAGGAAACAATCGTTAGTCAACAACCTCGGCTCAGCATTTAAACGAGCCAGCGCTCTTTTGATGGGTGCTGAGGCTGATAAGGGGTAGGTGCTGGAAACAATAAACTGACGCAACACTTATATCGCACTCCGAACAGACACTGTGTTCCATATCTTAATGAATACCGCGATGAATTCTTCCATACAGAGATTTCAGAGCACCTAAAGATGGTGGACGAGAGTACTTTCTCCCCTTGCAACCAACTCAGCAAACAACAGATGCTGAATACTGGACGAAGATTTCAACTAGTTCCGTCCGTCTCAATGATGTCAGCAAATTTTGAATGCTGAAACAGGTGTTCCTGAAAACACCCATCCATTAGACAAAACAAAAAAGCTAAAGTTAAAAAGCCAAAAAAGATATGAAGTAAGAAAGAAAGAGGTATCACAGTTTATACAAAGATAGAAGGAGTTTCATCACATTCACAAAGCCAAGATCTCAAACAACAATACTTAGAGGTTGTACTAAATTCCTTGCAAATTTTTTCAGCTTCCACAGTGTCTTATCTAACTGTACCCTAGCAGTGTATAAACCTAAGCAACCATTAAAGACTTCTCTGATACTTTTCGTTACAAACGATGCGACGGAAGCTAAGATGTAACCACATAATAACTTTAATATTATTTACATATCGTACCAGTCGCCAATGATTGACTACCTTATCCTGGATGGAGAATGTAAATGGCCGCTGAACTGGAATGTTCAGCAGATATTCATTAACCAGAAGCGTTATTTATTCGAAAAGTATTTAGATGCATCTATTCAGAGGATCCGCTAAAAGTAAACAGATGTCAAGAAACATCGCCATCCTGTCAAAAATTGTAATTAACTAAGAAATAGTGACGAACAAGAGAAGGCGTGTCACGATTTCGGGAAACGAAAACGATTGTGAACTAGTAAACTAATTATCTAATAGACGATGGTCATAATTAGGCTATGCGCGACGATGTCCCATGCAAGTGGTAGCGTACAAATAATTCTTCTATACTGCTATTAGTAAATATGTACAGCTGTCAACACAACGTCCTTGTCATGTTCTCTTGGTTAGCAACCCGATATATTCTAGGTGACTGACGGTGACAACGCAACCCATCTGAATCTAATTCAGAGAGTCGTAGACGAACTCATCGAATCATTTTCTACACAGTGTGATAAAGGACTCCCAGTACGTCTACTATCCACGTCAAAGTGGCCAGAGAAAAAGCCTGCTATACCTATCTACCTACAATCGCTTATACAGTCCTCTATTGCAGTCCACACAAAGATAAACAGTTCGTGGATAATGCCGAATGGTGGAACACTAACCACATCACCATCAAAATAACAACATAGTGGAGTCCATATTAAACATGATATGGAATTAGTAATCATAACCGACAAATAGGATTCGTCTGGGAACAGGAACACCGGTATTCGACCTCAGCTTATATTTTAGAAGATTTCCGCTCGTTCATTCAGATCGCTGTTTCAGACTTTACACCTGCTTTGATGGGTATTTAACAGATCAACACTAAACGCATTTAATGTAGGAATGATTTTTGCATAAACCGTTTTAATAACGGAAAAGAAAAGTTATAGAAGTATTAGCATGCAATGACTGTAAGTTTTATGTAAAAACAGCATTGCAAAATACTACTTTTCCATCGAGCCCTTAGCATCCTCACTATCTTTCATCAAAGCTATTTACAGTGAATGCGTAGTTTCTTGTTCAGCAATCGTGAAATTGTTACACAGCATACATTAACTTCCATAGAAAAACACACAATACAATAGAACACAACAGTAGCTGACGTTTCGGCAGTATCACTTCAACGTTCAAAGGAGAAGCAAGTTTTCTTTTGGTTTATTTCTGGTGAACATAATATACTCTGTCATCTCGTTCAGCAACAAGAAACATTTATCTATTTTCTGTGAACTCTATACAGTTGGTTTACACTTGGCATACTCTGCTGAAGACTCCTAGAAAGCGGTGAGTGTGCGATGTTGCAATTCTGTGTTTAATGTGATTAGAATCTGCGTTTATTATTTTTATTGTTTGGTTATGATTATTTGGCTGGGTAGATTGTTGTTAACTTGCCACTTCCAGGCTCTAAAGAAGGAACTCCTTTTCTCCCGTTTTCCTGGATCCCGAACACCCGACAGATTTCGAAGATTAGAGCTTGGCATTTCTGGCAAAAAATTGCCGGTGGTGTTTCTATTTAAGAAGACATCGTTTTTTGAAGACATGCGAAAAAAAAAGCTTTGCAATTACACATATTACTATGACCAAAAAAGTACAAAGACAAGGCATGATCAAAATATAAAATTACAAATGCGCATAGACATGTATCTTCAATTTATTTCAACAAACATTAGTACTAGAGCGCTAGAGCAATTATCTTCTTCAGTAACTTAAATACGAATTGCGCTTCTTTTGTTTTTCGATTTCTCAAATATTTCGCTCTGGCCACTCGTTTTCAAACGGACGCTTACTACTTCTCTAACCTGCAATAATCACCCCAACGAGGGTTCCTAAAAGATAATTTCACATAGAGAGAACTACACATTTCAATTGAAAACGACAGAATCCTCTCTCCTGCAAAAGTGTCATTCTTCTTTTTTTCGTTGATAACTCGCAGCATTTTTGATAATAAACCCCTTAGCAAATGGAATTCTGAGTTGAAATTTTTCTTCGATGCAAGTTTGCGCTGGTTAGAAAGCAGAAATTCTCTTTCTACATTTTGCACTGCTCCATCCAAAATTCGAACGAGGAATTAAACGTGAAAGGAGCGTAGATGATGTTGTGTAGCGGCACCTCTTTTGCCAAAGATTTTCCGAAAATAAAAGATTGAAATGTCCTTTTGCATTTCGACAACATCTAAAATTTATACCCAGACGGGTACCCGTCTACCAAAACAAAACTATCAATGTATCCTGACGCTTCAGATGCACTGTATGTTATGCACATACGATAGGAAATTGACATATGCTGGATATCTGCTCTGTGTGACGTGTCCTCCGTCATTGTTGCCTTCACTGAAGATTTTGATTTGAATCGTTGTTTCCTTTCGTTGATACCTCGTTGTGCACCCTATGGGGCAACTGTTTGACAGGTCAGCTTGACCACACAGATCGCTTTAATCCAAATATTGCTCAATGGAATTAAAAATTATTGCGAACTCATCGTTTAACTAGACAGCGTAACACAAGACATCTTGATAAAATTCGAAATTGTAACACATATGTAATGATGATTTTCTCTTCAGTGGTTGGTACTAAGGGTGATTATTATATTAATTCATTGTTGAAGATCTTAAAAAGGGGTACCCGAAATAAAAGGAAGATTCTGTTTAGTTTTCCATTTGTTCAGCACAACTGGCTTATTGTGAATAATATTAATATCTAAGTATTTGTTGAAGAAATGATATATTTTCCTTAATTTTACGTTTTATCAGTTGACGACGAGCTTGAAAAGCCTCGATCCTGGTGTCCATCTCAAGCATAGTCGTTTATTTGTGAGTAGTAGTCCTGGCCTTACTCTTTCGATCCGTTCATATTTTGCACTCGGTTGTTAATGAGCGTTTATAAGTTGTTGATCATGGAAAGGCAATGATTGAGGAGCGCTGTAAGAAATTGGCGAAGGTTTTCGTTCCACTCAAATTATTTCAATTCTCGTTTAAGCTTCATAGGAGCAATTCATCAGGAAAAGAAATATTCCTCATAAAGTCTAGCACAAGAGCACTTCTGAGTCTATGGTTTTTAAGCCCTCAACGCTTTTTAATTATCGAAAGCGTTTCATTAACAGATTTCATTAAATTTGATACTTGGCAATTGTATGGCCCGCCCTAACAACCTCGCGATTGCTGAACAAGAAAACTACGCATTAATATTCTAATGCCGAGGTTAATAGAAAGTCGAACCTGGGAGCTATTTACAGTTGCATTACAGTAGATAATAAAACAGCACTAGTGAAATGAAATGGAATGCGTATTAATGGAAAATCCCTGTGAAAAGATTGCAGTCAACGTAACCTTTCCAGGCTCTGAGGAAGGCGAAATCCGCCGAAACGTCAGCTTGTACGTAAATAAAGAAATAAAATAACACCTCGTGTTTGCTAAACAGAAGTGAAAATAATTATTCCATCAAAGCCGAGGTTAATAGAAAGTCGGACGTGGGAGTTATTCGAATACATATTCACCTCCAACGATGCTTAATGAAGTCGAATGCATGGCGCATCCCTCAGGAATTGATCAACGCCGAGAGCTTTTTTTTAGAGAGCCCACTATGGGGCTGTTCTCTACCTGAAGAGAATAATCCTTATTTCTTTACGATATCATCCTTCATTGGCTTGAATATACTACAGAATCACATTACTCGCTCCCTTTCCAGATAACCTTTCTCGAGGTGTAAATTAATTTTGGATCACTTCACATTTCGTTAGGAAGATGACCTTTTATTATATGACCAGCGCCAACTAAAACAGCTAAACCATTAGGTATTAAGAATTGACTTGAAAAAAGTGAGTATTCAAACAGTTATCGAGAACTTCTTGTCGTGCGTTTCACCTGGATATTCGAGCTGCAGATTGACACGACCGAAATCGTAGACCTAAAAAATGCGCTTCACATTTCATTCCTTCGTAATAGAAACCAGCACAAAACCTAAACACTATAGATGTGAAAGCTATTGTTTACCTAATCTACCTCACATGAGGGGTCTCGAGCCAGTTAGTCGCGAGGCTACGTGGCGCGGCCCCAGGTGGCGGACAGGGGGTTAATCGCTAACCAAAAGCTTTGCTTCCCTGAGTCGCAGCTGGATCCAGGGGATGGACTCCCTGTTGCTGCTACTCCGATTTAACACATACGTTTTGTATTTCCTAGGCGTATTCATGCATGCGCATGCGGGTGCGTTCGCGCTTTATGCGGATTGTATTCTAGGATTCAATTCGGCGAAAACCCTTCAACCAAGCAAAAGGGAGGTATATGGGAGGCGGCTAGGAGTCGCCTCCAACAAATAAGCGCAATGTCCACTTTGAAAGAGCCAGGCAAGCTACCCGTGAGTACTGCCAGCACCTACATTAAGAGCTCAGCGAGCTATATGTAGGTGTCAAGATGCTAAACACGTTAAAAAACAGGCCTCATTCCCCTGAACCCAACAGAGCCCCCAATTTTGCAACGTTGGGTAGGACGAGGACGGAGAAACTTCTAAAATTTCTAGGCCACTGGAAGCTGCTTGGATCGCGAAGAACTACGGTGACGTTCTGCACCTACAATGCACGCACACTTGCATTCGAGTCTTCGATAGAAGACTTGCTCATGTAAGCAAGAAGGATAAATTACGTCGTCATCAACTTGGCGGGACGAGACGACGCCACCCATTCAACGCCGTCTATGATAGTGGGGAAGAACTGCTCCTCGGAACATGCGACAGTAGAGGAATAGGCGGTATCGGCGCTCTCGTCAGCACGAGGATGTCTATGAACATTGATTCATTCGAACAACTGACAACCCGAATCGGACGTTCACGATTAAAAAATGTGGATCAATACCGGTACTGACAATGTTCGTAGTTTACGCACCGACATCAAGATATGACGAAGAAGTCGAAGCGTTTTACATGGATTTGGAGAAGTTCTACAGAACAGACCATGCATTCTTCAAGTTCATCATTGGAGATTTCTATGCCAAGATTGGACCAAGAAGATCGTCTGAGGAACGTCACATTGGGACCCACGGACTAAAATAGAACGAATAGGGTGAGCAGCTCTCTGAGTATCACAACGAAATAGTTTCACATCATAGCGTTGTCCCAAAATTCTACACGGGATCAAACCACCGCCTCCTTCGTGCAAGATTCTATTTCCCAAGAAAAGGAGAGAAAACCGCTAAATTCAAAAACCGAAGTCCCAGAACCACCGCAAACTGCATCTTATTCAACTCATTAGTTGGGTGTTGGGAAGATGCCGTTGTCGACAACATCGACGAGGAATATGATCGGCTCATTGAACATCTTCACGTTAGCGCCATGAAAGCTGAGAGCCCGAAGGTCACCAAAAGACGACTGTCTCCAGAAACTCTCAAGCTAATACGCCAGCGTGGAATCGCACGAGCTGCAGGCAACCGCGAACTAACGTCCGAGCTTGCGAAACAATGCAGACAGACGATAAAATAAGATCTTAAATGGAGAAGAGCAGCAGTAATGGTCGAAGCTGCAGAGGCTGAGAAAAGCATTCGCAAAACCCGCCGAAGCTTCGCCAAATACAAGACCAAGATGATTGCACTCCGACGCCCAGACGGAACAATAGCAGCATCCAGAAAGGCAATGGAGAAAATCGTCCACAAATACTACTCAGATCTCTTCGATAGCCCCGTCCACCTCCCGTCTTATGAAATAAAAGAGGATGGATATGTTGTACCACCGGCTCTCACTTCCGAAATCCGACATGCCATCTCGTCGGTGAAAAATTGAACAGCACCAGGTCCGGATTGGATAAGATCAGAACTTCTGAAAAACCTTCCGCCAGTCTTCGTAAACACACTGGCTCAGCTCTTCACATATTACCTGTCTGAATGCAAGGTCCTTACTCAGTGGAAGACGAGAAAGACCGTGCTGTTGTTCAAGAAGGGCGACCTACACGATATAGGCAACTATCGCCCAATCTGTTTGTTGTCTGTCGTCTACAAATTTTTCGGTCGGGCCATGCTAAACAGGATTGACAGAACCCTGGACGACGGACAAGCCATGTGAGCAAGCAGGGTTTCAAAAAGGATTTAGTACTATGGTCCACATCCACACGATAACAAAGCTTATTGAAGTATCGCGAGAGTACAAAGGTCTGCTCCGTCTCAGTTTCATCGATTTACAGAAGGCCTTTGATTCAATTGAGATAGAAGCAGTCATGGAAGCCTTTGAGAGTCAAGGAGTCCCTACTCACTACATAAACATTCTTCGTGAGTTGTACCTAAATTTCACAAGCAGATTTCACCATTCTGTAACGATATTAGCGTTGACGTCAAAACAGGAGTTAAGCAAGGCGATACAATGTCGCCAAAAATGCCTACGGCCACCCTCCCGAACGTCATGCGAACATTATAATGGTAGAATATGGAAGCGAAAATCGATGGTCGGCAGTTATATAATCTTCGCTTTGCTGATGACACCGTTCTCATAACACCAAACATCAGCCAAGTAAAACGTATGCTTGCAGACTTTGATAAAGCTTGCGGAATGGTTGGTCTTCGACTAAATCTCACAATAACGATGTTTATAAAGAACGGATTAGTTGCTTATTCCCCATTCACGCTCAAGGAAACAAATATCTCCGAGTGCTCCAGTTGTGTCTGCCTATGTCGGAAAAGCAATATGATGAACGGCTTAGCTCTAGAGCTGAGCAGTAGGAAGCGAGCTGTTTGGGGAGCTCTCAAGAGCATTGAGGATGTAGTGAGAAGAACAAAGAACACCCGACTTCATGCCCATCTTTTCCACTCAACGGTACTTTCTGCCCTAACGTGTGCGTCAGAAACCTGGTCGCTGCGTAAGCAGGATGACAGATCGCTCAGCGTTATCGAATGGGCAGTCCAAAGGACGATACTAAGAGTATCCCGTTTCACACAAGTAAGGGATGGAATCGGAAACTCCGACCTGCGTCATCGATCAAAAATCGAAGATGCCCTTCTATACTCCCAAGAGTCAAAGATGAGGTGGGCCGGGCATATAATGCGTGTAAACAATAAACTATGAACAAGAGCCGTTAGTGACGAAATTCCTTAGGATGTTAAACTCACTGCAGAAAGACCACTAACTGGACTGTCAGGGTTTTTCACGAAAGGCCTGGAAGAAAGATATGATGCTCGACGAGTCCCTAGAGCGAGCAGAACCCACTGGGCTACTCTTGCACGCGACAGGGAAAGCTGGAAGATTAACTGGCGCCCGCTCGAGTCACTCGACGATCAACGGGACTACAAGTGATACATGTGATAGATGTTTTCGGAAAGTCGCAGCGCAGGCAAAGTCCTCAGTGAAGAAGTGGTTTTACTGTGTTAAGCTATTATTTTTTGCCTACTGTATTTTTTTGGCAGCAGAGTATGCTGTGAATCACAGCAACAGCGACGCCTAGAATTTCGCAAAAGTGGGACCACTGGTCAGATCGAACCACGATTTTCTTTCTGGAGGCTCGTGCCTCACACACTGTTCCTCGGAGTCCCTTCCTCAGTGTCTCTCTAAGCTAGTTTTGGGTGCGATCTTCCGAAGAGCGAAATCGTTGTTCGATCTAGCCCATGGTCCACGTTTTGTGAATATCTTAACATTGTGATCACTGCTTTCCGGTCTTCAAAAAAACATCATATATTAATTTGAAAACAATTAGGCAGCAATTTCTCAAATTCTAAGCTTTGCGATGTTTCTGTTTGTCTTTACTCGTTAGGCTTTCGAAATATCGTTCCTAAATACACTTGACAGAAAAAAGAATTACATTCTTTAAATTTTGTTTTTAATTCAGTTTAGGTGTATTTGGAGAGAAAAAAAACCGTAAACTGTTCCCGCTTCTAGATTTATACATAGTAACTGGACCACTAAAACTTGTTCAGAGGCCGAGTTTGCGGATTTTCACCATTTTTACGTCGAAACTGAAAGCTTCTCAGATTGAAAGATTCTTCGATTTATTTTGCATGAAAATGAATTAGTTGTTTTCACATTCCAGCAATCGTGAAGTTGTTAAACAGCACGTTTACTTCGATGCAATAACACATACAACGCTATCGTAGCTGACGTTTTGGTAGTCTCACCTTCTTCAGAGCCGTTTTTACTTGCCTTCCTCTGAGCCATTGCTACCGGAGTTTTCTTATTGAAAGCACTGATTTGCCACATCGAAAGGAAACTACAGGCCAATCTATAGGTGAAATACGCCGCCAGCTATCTTCAGGTTGCTTTGTATGGCATCAACCCCATACAAAGCTCACCCACTTGGATTGGTCACTAATATTCTACGTTTCCACTAATCTCCATTTTGTTTTGAGCAGGTTTTTTTAATGAAACTTCTACGCTAGCGTATTTCGAACATTGCTAACTGTCACCTTTCTAGCTCTTGTTCCTCTCGTTACGTAATCCTCAGGCAGTCGAAGCGCCCATCGCTTGTATCCGAGCTGTATTAAATATTAGATAGAAACTGATTTTTGAGAATTTTACTATTGAAACTCTTTAAGGTGTTCTCACATTAGCTGTCTGTTTTTCATCCATGCCACAGTTATGATGAATCGTCATAAATGGCTGAATTTCGGTTTGAGTTGACGGAAATCTCGTCGTGCTTCCCTCGAGTTGAAACATTCCACTTTCATATGTAAATTTCTGGTCAAGTAGCTGGGAAAGGTCTGAAAAATTGTTTAAAATGTTTGTATATACTTCATAGAAAAAGGCCAAAAAACTAATAAAAGAAATATGTATACCGGTAATCTCATTACCGTCTGCTGCATCTTTTTGGTAGACGCGGAACAAGCGAACAGTGCCGCCCTTCATTCCCTTGTTGCCGCACAATAGTGTCCCTTTGATAGCCATCGATCTAAGCTCGGTTATTTTTTTAATTGCCAGTGTTTAGCGCATTTGAAAGATATTGCTTTCAATTTTGAATCTTACATTTTCATCGATTCGTCTTACTTCCTACAATGCTTTTTTCGAATGTGCAACATTCCGCTGCCTCTCGGCGAGAAATCAGGACGGCTCAGTTAGTTGTGCAAATATAGATACCTACCGATCCGGAACATTTTAACCAGACCAGTGTTCGAAGTCATTTTAGAAGCTTGAAGCCTCATCCAGCTTCCGATGTTGACAATATTCGGCTGATCTTTGCTCAGCTAGTGAACACACCGACACATTGTTCCTGCTGTGCGAATTATGCCATTCATTCGAATAGCACCTATGAGCAGCCACCGGAGGACCCCATGTACCATCATTTTGTACAAGAAGGGTATCAAGGATAATGACCTTTGCAATATGGTAAAATTACTGAGTATGCTGCACAGAGCCCTTTCTCGAATAATAGCTCCACACGCCTCGTGAGGCAACTGGATGAAACTGAACCCAAAGACTGAACTGGGTTTTGCGTCCAGGCTTCGGTGATTACAGCGAAATCGCCGCAGCAGTGATCTTCCTTCGTTTTTGCTATTTGTCCTGCCCCTCAAAGGCTTCAAACTCTCTGTCATCGTCAGCTACTCTCAGATGAAGAAAAGAACCCGTATGTAATGTCACATTGCGCTATTCACAGCAATTTGGCGTAACTAAGATGGCAACTAGGGGCTCGTGTTGAGTAGTGGTTATAGGTGTGCTGCAGGAAATCCTGACTTTGTTATTAGCACGATCCTGCGCTTAGAGCTTTCAAGCTTCCTCCATCCACCCAGGATGGGTAAATCGATGCGATACTTTAGGGAGATATCAGCACTTAGTTCGCACATTGGTGGACCACTACTAATCACTGCATGGCCCAGACTTGCATCAAATCACCTCTATTAAGTGCAATGCGTTGGGAATCCTCTAAGGCTTGATTAAGACTAAACGCTTTGTCTAATATAAATTGTAAGATGACAAGCATTTAACGTTTCATGGAAGTCATTTCTAGGAAGGTGAGTTTTATTCGTCTTTTTTTTCTTTATTAATGCCCTTCGAATATTAGTACAACCTTTATCTAAATGTTCTCCTAGGTGTTTTCAACTGCAACCAAAGGTGGTATTAAACGTGTTTCGAATTATACTTTCTTTGCAAGACACTGTTGGCGATATCATACCGATTAGCCACGTTTGATGGAATGTCGAGGTCACCAATACTTGCGGCGAATGGAACGACAAGTAACAAAGCTAGTACTAGCATATCTGCAAGTATCCAAGTAAATATGGTTTCGTTGCAGGCCCAGCGTATATATTAAAGAATAAGGTTGAAGCAACAGTGTATTCAAGATACGTGATGTGGGCGTACGAATGTGGAACGGAATTGGTTGGTAGCACTATCGAAAACGGTACAGCTATCGTCTGTTTACATCGCGCAAACTCCTTTCACTGATAAGAAACCATCAGAGGTTGACTCTATTATGATGTGCACTGACTACTTGATCGTTAAGTATTTTTCAATTCCAACTATGTGTTAGTCTGTCGTGCAGCATAAGTATGTCCAAACAAGCATCGTAGTATGGCGAATATTCAAGTAGGATAGTCCCATTCATCCTACAGTTGCTCGTAGAAGATAAAGAATGCATGGAATTCTATTTGTCGATGAGTGGAAAGGTTATTCTAAGCCAAAAAATTCTTTCAACAGTTTGCTCCTAACCATAGTAGTATCAGTGTGTTGATGCTGGTTTTTCACCACATGTAAAAAAATGAACTCGTATAAGATTATAAAAGTGCTTTCTTGCTATTTATTTCTTATAAACGCCGGGAAAAAACGTTTTGGGATTGTTTGCCTTCAGTTGTAAGATTTGGTAAATAGTGGCCTCTAGACATCTCTACACTACATGTAATTGAGAGCTACTGTTTTATGATATAAGTAGCATGGTAAAGCGCTCAGCGTTGACCAATCAGGAATCGTCGTGCATTTGACTTTACTAATTTTCATGAAAGTGATTGTAATGAATTTCGACGGCCTTTACTAATGGGAATGTGCCGACCGAAAATAGATGGACGACTTATGCATCACGAGGAGAGGCATCGAACAAGGAAACACATGTGTATTGCAACCAGTGCGCTACAGTGTCCAGTAAAAAATACTCCGTAGTTCTCTAAGGTAAGACTTGTGGTAAAGCTATATCTTATTGGTTTATGTCAAAATTTGCTAGTAGGCAGTGTTACATTACTCTGCAACGGCGAAACAGAGGATTAGGCGTAACCGCTGTTTGAAGCAAATGTGTCACGCTATTCTGTTGCCGGAAGTAAACGGAACAAACAATGTTATTTGCATCAATATAGAATTATAAATGCAAGTTTGAGAACACAGAACCATGCGATCACAACGGCAATGATTTGATGTCACAAAGAAGAAAAAGTCATTACTAATTTTGATATCTGAAACAACTCTGAAAAAATTCAAGAGCTGATGTATGTGAATCTTAAAACCGATCGATTCGTAGGCTCCTTGTAAATGGGAAAAAAAGATTTACAAAAAATAACAAAATGAAATAGAATAAAAACAACAGAAAAGACAAAGAAGAAAGCAATAATGAATAGACGTATTGACTGCTACCGGAAAAAGAATACAATATCATGTGACCTGAGTTAAAAGAAGCGAATCGATTCAAGGAAGAAATGCATAGGCACTTGAATGCGAATTTGATCATAGGTGATAAAAGTTGGCAGCAAAAAAAAAAAACGAAAAACTATGATAAAAAGTCATAATGGACATTGGATTAGTATGAATTAGTAAAACAAGTGTAGAAATGCAAAAGTAAAAGCATGAACAAGTGCTCAAATTAAACTTAGTTCTGAAAATGAAGAGAGGAAAAAAATAGAGCAAGCTATTACCGTCAATATTCTACCGGGCAAGCAGTACACTTGAGAACCGTGAACAAAACACTGGTAGTAAATGAGCAGATCTAATGAGGTCTTTACCGGATAGATTGATTTTTAAAAACCGTAGCACCTCTCACACTCTCAATTAATATTCTTCTAAACCAGGAAAAAACAGAAAAAATCTTTTAAATGCTTTACAATATCGTATCAGTAGAGATTTGTTGTAGTTTCAGCAGCTTCCAACTTTAGGTTACGCTCATTCATTTCTGCAGAGAGGTTCACCGGATAGGACTTTTTAGCCTGAAACATCCCGCACTCAAAAAACAGTTCAGTCAGATTCGATGAAAAAATACATCTTTGTGTAAAATCACCTTGAATAAGTTGAACACAGGAATTCTGGAGCAAAAAAGACCATTTTTTTTGTTCTTTTAGCATCTTCAGCACTTCGATAGCCCCATTATACAATTTCTGCGGTCCCAGTACAAATCCCACTTGATCTCTATCTCACATGTACGGTGAAATATAGAGTAAAGCAACTCAAAATGTATGAAGAACGTTTTCATATCGTCACCATAGCGCTTTCGTAAAATGGAATTAATTTCGCAGTCTTATAGAGAACCCTTTTCCCGTTTCTCTTCTTTCTCCTTCAGAAAAGCGGTAATTACTGCCACAGTTTTACACTTAAATGCACTTCTGAATGCAAGTGTCTTCCCACTCTGTTTGCCTTTGCCAAGGGACATTCTGCGAGCTGCTAACACCACATTTCTGTATTAAGAAAAACCATCCACCAGAATAAAGCGACAAACCGCTAAGCGATTAGCTCAAAAGCCAACTTGGTCACACTATTTGTTAAAGTATCTTGATAATTTTGACATATTCGCGACCACATCTAGTTTTTCTCCGCTCGCCGCATGTGCTGCTTTCAACGCTTATGGTTTGAATTGCCTATCCAAAACAGAAACATCTTTGTGCCTTCTTATCAACAAGTCAACATGCTGCTCTATCAGTAAAGCAAACATCTCCGCCCGACTCATAGAGATGAAACTCATCGTAATAATTGTTTACTGCTAATTGTAGCGATCTAGCTTATAACGCCTCCATGCCACATCGAGTGGAATGTCTGTGACAGGGAAGGTACTGATTAAGCAACTGATTCCGTACAAAATGTACAACAGAAAAAATCTGTACGGTAAAAGAATTAATCAAAAAGAACATATATTCAAATCAATAAGAATGGTCTCAAACATGGATAAACAACTTTATATAAAGGTACAAAAAAAATTGGTATACATGCAGCATTTGCTTCTAATTATGCGGGTAAATGATGACGAACGAAGCGCTCGTCACTAATCACTTCCTTATGGATGCGGTATGCATTCGACTCTATTGAGTATTGTACAAGTGAAAGAATGAATAGTTGATTAAAACGGTAAAGGACATCCGGCGTCTACTAATCTATCACTTTTATGCTTTTATGTTTCTAGACAAGTTTGATGCGAATTTACTGAGCCTGGGAGGATGGTGAATTTGGCTAACCTGAGGCACCGAAACGGGTGCTACGCACCACTAACCAGCTCGCTAAATGCGACCTAATTTTCCTGAAATAAGTTCAAAATTCAGTTGAATAATAACTTCAGAACAGATCAGTTTCTTGAATAAAGTGTGTCACTCTTATGATCTTCAGTCCTCTCTATGATAGAGAGAGCAACAACAAGGCTTCCCTTCAATCTTTTCGCAAGTCAAAGCCGGTGAGTAAGCTATGTCAGTTCCAGAAATATGGAGAACATCGCATCTTTGGTGTTAGACCTTTTACTACTACTATTTTTGCGAGAAAGTAACCACACGTACACTAACGGGTCCCGTACAGCTAAGTGGAACTTTAAGGTGCTACCAGAACAACAGTGACTTCTAAAGCCGAACTGCTTGTCAACATTCGACATCCTCTCGCACAAATGAAATGCTTTCTCTGTAAGATTTCGCAGCTTAACACATCCAAGAAGATTTTTTAGTCATAATGAGGCGGTGGTAAGCCATTTAAGTTTCTGAATAACCTTAATTTTATTTTCTTCTACCTTTTAGAGGAAATATTAATGAACGAATGAACACCTCTATTTTTATAAAATCAAGTCGGTAACGAATTCGGACATATGAGGAATAATTATTCAAAAGTGAATGCTCTATCCGAAGAACGCTTCTCTTTTTCGACTTTTTAAAATTGCGTAGCATCCTTTCCCGGCATTACATTTTATGTAACGAATACCTTTGTTCTGCACGATGACTGTATCATTGGAAACAGATCTTCAGTGCGACGTAATTTTTGGCGACGGTTACAGAACCATACACGAACCACCTAAAAAGTATTGTATAAGAAATATGGACAAAATGAGACGAATACGTAAAGGTCAATTGATTCCAATCCCATATTTTCCAGTCGTACGCGTGACGTTTGGTTATTCACTAGAGGAACAAGATTCTTGACCAAATAATAGACATACAAGGGTTATTAACATTTTGTGGTTATAGTCATAATTTCAACCTATTATTTACTGCTATGGCAAGGTTATTTACTGCTATGGCTCTTAGCTATGGCAAGGTAGTCGCGAAATATAATTCCAATGATGCTGAGGTATTTGCAAAACTAGAACTAGGTGAGAAACAGGCGAAACGGAAGACACACATAGTGTTGTGGTGAACGCGTTAGCCCGCGGAAAGGATAATAGTGCGTTCGTTACCACCACAGACACCTGAAGTCTAGCGTTTCGTAGATGTCTAAGCAACACTAAAGTCATATTTCGCATTATACCCTGCATTAAAAACAATAGGCAGCAGGTAAAAAGTTGAAATTGTGATTACAACTATAGCCCCAGCCTAAGTAGGTTTAGTGCCGATGTGGGCTACCCAGATCAATCCCGATGAAGGCTGATTGCTAATGGCACTGATAGATAGAGATAGCTAACAGACGGGCGAAACGAAGGACCCGCATGGTGTGGTGGTGAACGCGTTAACCCCCGGAAAGGAAAATAGCACGTTCGTCCCCCACCGTAAACACCTGCGGTCCGGAGTTTTGCAAATATCTCAGCATCACAGAAGCATGATGCGATTGTTCATGCAATTCAACACTAGGCACAGTAAGTGGGTGCCCAAGAACAATAAGTTCACTGGTGGTCGTTATCTCATTTTGCCATTTACGCTAATCATCCTGTTGTTCATTCTGTCAAACATCACCTTGCCAAATTCAACAAAATTTACTGGAGATCAATAACCCAAAGCATTCCAGACCACTACTAATCAACAACAACTTTGTGGCCCAAGCAGAAAAGAGAACTATCATAAGCATAGAGATGGCACTAAAGCCGTCGACTGTCACCAAACTTGTAAATGTCTGAAGAGCTATAATAAGGGCTGTTCGTTTCACATACTTTCACAATGAATTCACTTCACTTCATTTCACTTCTTCTAATTTGAGAGCAACTTTCTCATCACAGGTGCGAAATGGCTGAAAGTTTGGACACGTTCTGACAATGAATTTTGCCAAAAGCGCGAACTTCTGCATTGTTAAACAGCTTATAACGCAAATCGCATTTGTGACGCCTTCCCCAGCAAGTATGAAGAAGTAAACACAAAAATCCCTTATTGAAAGCTTTTGACTTTGCGAATTTGTGAAACACCATCTATTGGTAGCGTAGCAAATTAAGATGTGTCTTAACCACTGTTCCATCGCATCCTAAGAAGGCTCATCATCTGCAGCGACCGATAAAACTAGGAGACAGGTTGAACGAAGAACCCGCATGGTGTGGTGATATCCACATATTTTATGACAGGGTTTTACAGTGTGAAACGTCCGACTCCACAGTCTTTCCCCTTTCTAATGGAGACAGATGTCCCGATTTAGCTGACCTCAGCAAAGAAATATCTAGCGAAACAATGAAGGAACACAAAATTTAATATTTCTAACACATGCTTCTGAAAATTCAGTGGCAACCATAGAAAAGAAATAACAGAGCAAAATTGAAAATCAGCGGGAAACTGGCAGTGGGATAAATGAACTCATAGTCACACACACACACACACACACACACACACACACACACACATACACACACACATACACACACACACACACACACACACACATACACACACACATACACACACACACACACACACACACACATACACACACACATACACACACACACACACACACACACACATACACACACACATACACACACACACACACACACACACACATACACACACACATACACACACACACACACACACACACACATACACACACACATACACACACACACACACACACACACACATACACACACACATACACACACACACACACACACACACACATACACACACACATACACACACACACACACACACACACACATACACACACACATACACACACACACACACACACACACACATACACACACACATACACACACACACACACACACACACACATACACACACACATACACACACACACACACACACACACACATACACACACACATACACACACACACACACACACACACACATACACACACACATACACACACACACACACACACACACACATACACACACACATACACACACACACACACACACACACACATACACACACACATACACACACACACACACACACACACACATACACACACACATACACACACACACACACACACACACACATACACACACACATACACACACACACACACACACACACACATACACACACACATACACACACACACACACACACACACACATACACACACACATACACACACACACACACACACACACACATACACACACACATACACACACACACACACACACACACACATACACACACACATACACACACACACACACATCAGCTTTACGTGTCTCGCGTAAGCATGGATAGAGGTTATGAACACTTGACAAGTCATGAGAAACCAACATGTTTCCCTTTCTAGGTGCTCTGAGTAAAATGTGGTTCCATTTATTCAGATAACTACAACTTTTTTTTTCTATTGTAGAACAGAGTTTTAAACTTTTGTATTTAAATCAATACAATTGTTGTAAACGGACCCTCATTTAACGTCCGTATAAATAAACATTGAAATGAGATACATTAGTATCTTTCAGCACATGAAAAAGCACAGGGCTCTTGTTGTTGATCAATCCCTGAGGGATGCGCTATGCACTCGACCTCATTAAGTATCGTTGAAGGTGATTGAATGCATATCTGGCCTTTACAATGCCTCGCGGTGGCCAAACGATGTATCGAGTAGGTACTGGTATCCTCCTAGAAAAGTCTAGTACCAATTTGCCGAACCCGGAAAGATAGAAGGCCTAGTGAGCTTAGGACGATGGGATCAATCCCATGTGTGCGCCGCAGCGGGCTTCTACCCACTGTGCTACACGCGCCCATATTTAAGCTCATCCTAAAATCTAATGTTTGAAATAAAAACAATCAGCATCTGCAAATTTTTGCCTATAAAGTAAAAGTCCCCTTATTCTAGAAAGATAAAATCCCATTTTTCGGAAGTCCATGATAAAAATTTCTGTAAGTCTTTCCTTGCGTCAAAGCTCGTGTTTCTAACAGGAAAACAGCATAATAAGTAAAATTTCGACAAGCATTACTATGGTGTTCCTCATGAATCGCTTATTATTGCGGATGCTACGTTAGCTTTAAAAATTTTAAAAACTGTTTTCCATTTTTAAAAAATCATATTGTTAATAAAGGCAAAAGGATAAAGCTCTCGATGTTGATCACTTCTAGAAGGATGCGCCATGCATTCGACTTCATTAAGCATCGTTTGGAGCTCACTGAATGCATGTCTGCCCTTTACAATGACTTGCGGTGGCCTACCGATGTACTGAGCCAGTGCTGCTATCCTAAGTCTGGTGCCAATTTGCCGACCCCGAGAGAACGCAAGGATTGGTGGTCCATGGGGACGGAGATCGATTCCATTTGTGTGTTGCAAGGCTCCTCCGATCACTGTGCCACACGCGACGCCCTATTGCTAATACATGCTTAAAATTGGAAGAACACTGTAAAGCAGTTACACATATGATTAAAGAAAGAGGTCGAGAGAGTAAGTAGAACAGAGTGAGAAAGGGAGAGAGAGAGATCTTCACTATGAATCACTGCCGTCTTGAACCCCTCAAGCACTCTAGTGATCGAAAAATCGTTATCACGTATCGAATGACCAGCCTCATTGTTACGTGTTAAGCACCGCAGAGCTAATCAAATGCATATTTAACCTATATATTTATATTATATTATATTATAATATATTATCATATTATATTTAACCTACAATGACTTGCGAGATTCTCACTGAGGTATCGAGGAAGAGCTCTTTTTATCCCTAACGCGTAGCAAAATTCCGAGCCAGAAGGGAGGGAAAGACTGGTTTATCTACTATGCAGTATTTAACCAAAGACCGTGTAAGTGTGTAATCCTGCGCTTCTACAACGATTACGCCACATGTGCCTTATTATTATTATATATATATATATATTTTTTACACTAAAATATTCAGAATCTCCAATGCTCCTTCAAGAGCAAATGCACACACGTGTAATCCTAGCTGAGAATACATAAATATGGAAGAATATTTCCCAAAAGAAACACAAAATATAATTCTCTTTAACTCTCTTTCTTTTTCCGAAAATCATTAGAACGGCTTCAGTTGTCTGCTACTCAAGAAAAGCGAAGAACAAGAATGACTGAGAGCCCCTGTAAATTTCCAATATTGTAGTTATGAAAGAAAACCACATACATCTCTTTCCAAATCAAGTGCGTTCGCTATTCTCACCATTTCTTCATGCCCTGGGCGAGGATTTGCCAGAAAAAAATTATCCAGAGATTTACGCTGAAAGCAATAAAATACATTTTCCGATAGCAGCAATGCTTTGTTTAATTCGTACTTGTTCAGCTCAAACAACAAGCATACCAATTCTTTTCTTGTGAGAACTATAAAGCCAATATCCGATAAGCGAAAGTTAAAACTGCCTAGCAAAAAATGAAATATATAGCGTATGATGACCTAAATAACCTGTGAGAGGTCCAGATTTGTGCGTTTTCGACGTCTCTTCATAAGCGGCTCGATGCTTGTGGGTTTATGAATCGGCAACTCGTCCACACAATCCTCCATTTTGTCCTTAGAAAATACCAATCTTTGTTTGAAGGAAAACTCGTGGAATCATTAAGCATCTCATGCTGCGTGTCTGCAGAGAATCCAACTATCGACCAATGCGCAGAAAATGCATGGAACTGCATTAAGCGACCGATCATGAAAGCTGCTCTAGCACAGGATTATGCGGCATCGTTAATTTGAGGTGATACGATCACCATTATCACTCAAAAGATAATTGAATATCATATCACATAAACGCATCTATGTGACAAAGGCATTACGCTGTGTACCACACCGAGTTGTGTATAAGACTGCTTAATACAGTTCCTATTGTTTCCAAATTTTTTCCACCTTCGAAATTTCGATGCTTCGTAATTCTTCAACGTTTGCACCATTGGCTACTGCTGCTTCCTGGCCCTCCAGCCATTCCTTCAGAAGCGGGCGAAGTTTGCACATATTTTTGAAGGAAAGGTTCATCGCCTGAAGGGATGATTAAGCCATTGTTCAAGAAATGAACTCTGAGCTCTATGCTAACCTCGAAGCGAGATATGGTAGTTTGTGAGAAATCGGTACCATACTTCCGACCAAGCGCAAGACCAACATCGCCTTGTGTATAGCCTTAATAAATAATAGGATATGATAGTTATTGGAACAAAAAGCGATTTGAAAGCTCGTTAACCTAGTTTTATGCGTTGCTTTTTAAAATGCTGAGCGAATCCTTCCAGATCATCGATTTCCGGCCTTGAATTTTGCACAGTCGAGGTCGATGCCTAAATAATCTTTAATATAAAGTAAAATTAACCCAAAACAAGCATTCTGCTGTAAGGAATCAAATCCTAAGGCACCGAAATGTCTTGAAATCAAAATCATATCATGTATGTTAATATCATGGACTTCACATGAGTAACAATTTATGCAAATTGTACGCAAAAATGTGAAAGCTGAGTGCGCTTTTAACGCAAAAATAATGAACTTACAGAAAAGTCGTCAAAAAGTTTGCGCTTGACAGGTGGTCGAAACGACATTCGAGGAAATGCTCGAAAAAGGGAGGAGTTGAGCATGGTGTCCATATCTGATTTATTCCACTGACTCACCGGTCGCGCTGCCAACGACAATGGATTCAGAAGACCACTTTGCCCGTCTACTTGCTTAGAATGCATCTCATTCGGTGATCGTATGCATACATCTACTTGCTCTTTGACGGTATTTAGAAGTACAGCGCTGTTTTCTGGAGTTATTTCCAAGGCGTTTTCCGGCAGCACGACAAGGAATCGATCAGATATGATTGAAGATGATCCAGGCGCCGTTTTCAGAGAAGATGGTGGTGGAATCGTTGGGATTCTGCCAGTACTGCTATGAGGTTCGCTGTGTTTTGTCCCCACGACTCTCTTGTCAGTAGTGCTCGCGTGTTCGACAGCTAATTTCGATAAGAAGCTGGTTAGGATGGAATACGTTTCAGAGAACGAATTCTCCAACGAATAGTCGATCTTACTCCGGTTCACTTTCAGAGGACACTGAAAGCGTAACAAAATTTTTTCTCGAGAATCTTTTTAAAACCACTTCTGTGTTCCAACAAAAAAGTTCATTTTTAGTTATTTTTTATGCTGCTTTCACTCTCGCAAATTTTAATCAATAACTTCAAATAAATCTGCTGATTTACGCCTACAATCTGACTATTGGGAAGAAAAACTGGTAAAGTGTATAATGTTGACGAATCCCTACAGATTACACTGACAAAATAGAGTTGAATAGTAGTGTAGACTCCATGAAGAAGTACATTCGGACTCGACCTTTGCAATAAATTTCAGTGCCTATATTTGCCCATTTCAACATTCATAACCATTGGTTGGACCACGCCTTAGGAGAATCAAGCCTTCCCTCACTGCTGGGTCGCCAGATGTGAAACGGGCTTGTCTAGGAAAACTCTCACCGACCTAATAAAGTTGGCGGTTCCACGAGCGAAGGACCTGCAACGCTTTAGAACGATGATTCATAGAAAAGGATTGCCCAACGATGTTCTTTAAGTCAGTGAGAAGGCCATAAAATCAAGCAGATTCCACTAGCGAATCCAAGCGCCTCCACTGATGACATATGCGAGACCACGAAGTGAATAAGTGTTTGTACACTCATAATAAGTGAAGAGCGAATAACTAAAGAATTCAGTGCCAAAAGATATACACGTAAGGATCTCCCGTAAAAGAAACAGTCTTCTATTTAGCTTTCGGGTGAAAACGGGTTGATTAATTTGGTGACGGCATTCTACCAATTGTAGCTTTGCTCCTGTAGAACCCTAATAGGTTGTAATTTACCTTTACTCACTTGTTTCAATCGTAGTAATCAGCAAATTTACTCGCTAATAAGTGCATCATGAAGTTGAAGTGTAAAGAAAAAAGGAAACAAAACAAAACAGCATATGCAAAATAACATTGGAATTTTCCCGTAAGAAACGCCAAAAATTATTCTACATTTGTTGCATCATTCTAGTATAAAGTATTATGCCTCTAGCACTGACCGTTTTCGAAGATAGTCCCGAACTGCCAGAATCGTCTGCTGGAGCGTTGTTCATTAATGATGTAAATACTGCAAAAACACTTCTACACTCTTTCTTTAACAATTGTACACCCTCATGTGTCCATATTTAATAGTAATCTTAAATACTCACTGGTTTGCGTCTGGTTTTTGGTACCTTCAGAAAAAGGAGCTTGTGCAGTTGCTCCAGAACGATACTGGTTAGCGAAAAATGGAGATGTGGACGGGTTCTGTGTATTGTTGGCTTAAAAACATGAAAATTAAATCAAGCATCACAACGCTTTAGGAAAATATTCAGTAAAAGTCAATTTAACGTAATTACATCTTTGCACACATCTTAACCTCCTTCAGTTATGAATGCAGTCTTATCAGCTGCCCACAGTCTACTGCCTCAAATTCACCTGGTGTTCATTCTCATAGCACGGTCACCCAACTAAGAAGACTATTCAATGTTCTTAACAAGGTCAGCAACATTAACTGAAACTTACCAACTTGTGCAGCTATTTAGTATGAGTACGACACGTAGTAAGAGAAAGTGGTCGACAATGGAAATTCATGCACAAATTTAATTTGCAAAACTCCAGCAGCAAAATATTTACGAAGGGCTAGTAAAGGAGTGTGCAATGACGACAATGGAAACCTTTCTTATTTACTTTTTCCACGTTTCCTAAATTAATACCCGCTCTTCAGAGAAAATCGCAAATATACAACGGAGCCGCCGAAAAGTATTACCCACAGGATTATTTATTATATCACTATAAGTACAAAGTGATGCTCATTTAGTACTTTTATATAGGACGGAAAAATATTAGGTGAATTCTTTTCTCCATTCAAATTGTCTATTGAGAATGCCACAAAGAAGACTGCAAGTTTTTTGTTAAGGAACTCTAAAACTGTGCAAAAAACATTACAGCTCTTTAACAAGAGGTTCATACGGCATTTCCATAACGCCAGAGAATTGCCAAAGATGAAAGAAAAGGTACATCATCCGGTTTCATCGCTTGACATGGAAATACATATCTAACCACTGCGCTATATTGCCCTGCATCAAAGTACATAAAATGCAAGTCAATATTTCTATTATTCCAGAATCCCAATTTGCTGACCCCGAATAGATGAATGACCTAGTAGGCTCAGAGCACGGGATTGAACCAGTGACAAGCGAGTATTGCAGGGCACCTCTAACCTTGCGCCAATACACCACAGCAATAGGAGATGAAAGGACATGGTACTTTAGAAAAGAACAAACTCGAAAAGTGTCCCAAAAAACTCTGTTCTAAAGATTTGAATACGGTGTTCCACTATCACCTTCACTGAATAAAGGCGAAACTTCCACCACACCTCACCACGACAGAGAAGTTTTACCCCCATTTTTTTCACTCCTCAACCACCTTCCAATGTTGGTAAAACCATCATCCAACGAAAAAATACAACGATACTAGGGCATTTCTACACGCGATATCAGATTAGAATTGTGCCAACAACAATAACAGAACATCTTGAGATGTCATCGAACATAAGGGAACAACAAAACGATTCTACTGGTGTATTTTACTCAAATAATTAGCATTTTCATGTGTGCGTATGTGTCACATTTTCGTGAATATGCAGCATTATATGTTCACAAATAGACCATTCTTTCTCTCCACTCTGGTAATCTTTTATTGGAGGCAGAAAAGTTTGTGCCCAAAGCAGTTAGGAATTCAAACAGGATATTTTGGAAAGGCTGAGTGTAATGCCTACCACGGCAACGATAGAAAAGCCACATAAGAGTTCACTTTATCCATAAAGGAAAGAGCGAGAAGACGTACCAAGCTGCTAGATTGATTAAAAGGAAAATCTAAAGTAGTGATATTGACGGAAACTGCGAAGATCAAGCAACGCTGAAATACCACCATTAATAGAATTTGAAGTAAGGAGGGATAGCTACCCAAATATATGATGCTCACAAAGGAATTAGTTCGATTTAAAACAACTACTTCACCGAGAAACTCCTCAAATCCTCAGTAGAGTTTAAGACATCGAATTGATTAAAATTTCTCACTCAAAAACGGCAACAGAGTCGGTGGTAATGTGGTCAACGACACTTTAGTTTGGCCAAGGTGTTCGTACTACACATAAGATATTCTGCAAGGAGTCCAAAAACATCAGGTAACTTTTCACCAATTTACAAACCCAAGTACAAATATAAACATGCAGAATACGTCAAAGCTACGTCAATAAGACATACCCCTGGTTCAGAGCTTTCTCATATTTCAGCATCCATGTGGTGGTATTTCACATAACGCAGACATGAAAATAAAAAGAATGAGCAGTAAATAAAAGTGAGAACATTACTGGTGTTTTCGGTAACTTCAAAGATCATCTAAGTAGACTAGAAATTAACCACAGTAATGCTGAAGTATTGGCAAAACTCCGGACCGCAGGTGCCTGCAGTGGGAACAAACGCGCTATTACCCTTGCCGGGGCAAACGCGTTCACCATCACACCATGCGTTTCGCCTGTCTCTTAGGTATTCCTATCGATCAGTGCTATTAGCAACCGCCCGCCAACGGGATTGTCTGGTGAGCCCGAATCGGCAGTGAAGCCAGCTAGGCTGAGGCTGTAGCCGAAATCACAATGCCAATTTTTTTTTAATTTACTGCCTTTCACAATTTTTCACCGCAGGGAATTATGTGTGATACAAGATTAAATATCGCTGTACTGCGACCATGCATGTAGAAGGGTTGGGAGGTAACGCTCATGGCAAACTTATTGTAACTATTTCTTTTTCCAGATGAATGGAGATACTATCATCGATAACCTTAAACTTTGGGTAGGTAAGCCCAAGTAAGAACGACTTATCATCAAAGCTGATGGAAAACAAAGGAGAGCCATTCACTGCACACAGAAATGCTCCAGAAAAGTGGTGAGTAAGGTAAAAAGTTCATGGATCTGGAGCAAATCACTTCCAGCTAATCAGACAATGAGTGGATAGCGTAGCGGTAATGATGCTCGCTCATCACGAGCACAGCTTTGGTTCGGCCCCGTCATGCACTTGCCAAGTTTCTAATCCATCTGAAATGAGGAAAATGGTACCAGAGTTGCCCTATAGCAACCCATTACCTCAGACAAAATTACAAACCCTTTAGGATACCTATACCAGGAGTGGAGGGAGAATCGACTCCACAGTCATTCAACGGCATTCATGAAGAGCCTCTGAACCCTTAAAGCAGCAGCTAAACCCATCTGTGAAACGCGCATAGACCTTCGAGGATTATAGAAGCGAGAAAACGAATGGAATGCCGAGAAGTCTGAGATTCGCAGAGCAGATGCAGAAATGGACCATGTAGAGAAAAAATCAGGTTTGTTTGAAATATGGTATGAGAGCCTGAGAAGTAAATACGAATCCGAGTTCACTGATTAGAACAGATGACACGAAAAATTCGAAGCTGAGGCGTACGTTGATGGACGACAACTTATGTTACTGGCTGGCGAAAACAACTAATGTACCTTCTGAATTATTTAAAGAAAACAAGAACAGCGACAGAGTTTCAGCATTTAAACATGACGGTGACATCAAGGGTCACCAAATGTTCATATGCAATCATCCGAACGCGCTAGTCTTTAGCATTATCTGTTCGATATTTATTCCTCATAACTTCACCAACAAAAAACTCAAAAGACCTCAAGAAGGAAAAATTATTGTAGTAAATGAAAAAATCTCTGCGCTATCGAATACTCACAACAGGCATTCGGTTTCCATGATTAGAATTGCGAGTATACAAAGTCACACCGAGTTCTCGCGAAGAGAATTTTCTTCACAGCTGGTAATGAGAATCAGAAGAAGGCTTGCATCATTATACGAAGTCATGAGAACTAGTACCACCATGGCTACCGACGTCGAAACTATTTGACCGCAGAGATTGGTCGACGTCATTCAAAGATAACGTCCTAAGCGCAACAAATTTCTCGTTATACGTAACAACGCTTGTGCGGGTGTTGTAAGGACGACTCTCCCAGACAGTTTTGGAACTCGGCTTGGAAGTCGGAGAACATCAAGCACATTGTGCGAACGTCGACATTTTCTCTTCTAGAAAAGGCGTGCTTTGTGGAAAAACACAATGGACAGCTCATCTACGTGTTAGGAATACGTTCTTGAATTGCTGTGATTACGATGTATCGCGAAACTGCACCAAAACAAAGAAGGTATGCAAGTTTTAAACAACTTCGTAAAAGACTACAAGATTTCACTAGAAGCTAATGACATTTGTGAGGCTACACTGCGAGGCTCATCAGCAGCAAAAATGCAGCCACTGTTAAACAGGATCGTTAACAGAGTTATGGCTTACAGCAAGACAAGAGGTGAACAAAAACAGACAAAGCATCGAACAACAATTTATTATCATTATTACCGTTATTACTGTATTGTTATTATCATTATTATTACTGTTGTCATTATTACTGTTATAATAATTACAAAAATTGTAACAAGATAACAATTGAAACAATAATCATTATTATAACTTAACCGGAAAGGTGAAGCGCAATCGTTAGAGATGCCGATCAATACATAAGGTATCTGTATCCATCCTAAACCAAATCTCTTGTTACTCTTGGGTTGGCAAACTCGTACCGGATTACTCTAGAAAAAACTCTATCCTATATACACAGTCCGGAGACTGTCTCTATAGTGAAGACCTGGAAACCCACAAGAAGACCTTTGACAGGATTCCAGTGAACCATTTTCCTGGATCTCCGACGCGAGACAAAGAACTGAATGAAATAAGTACTACGACCAGCACAATACGTGAAGTCGGGCCTCATAAATAAATAAACATATGGGTAAATAAAGAAAAAATTAGTAGTTAAGATGTTTATGCAGCCATCTCGAAGGAGTTTTCTTCAACCATATAGTGAAATTGAATAAATCACGAAACTTGATTGGATAAAAAGGCAGTAAATATTACTTTATACTCGTCGTTTAAAATTGGCAACGGACGTCGAATGGTTCAGCGGCGCGGGTTCAGGGCAATTTTGAATGGACTCAATATTTGTAGCTATCCCAGAAAAAAAATCGTTGCGAGCAATTACTTTGTAATTTTATTCCCTTTAGCAAAAAAGCTCGTGGCGTAGTGGTTGGAGGCGCCCTGCAACACACACGTGGAATCAATCCGAGCAACCATGGCCCACCAAACCTTTGATCCCTCTGGGGTCGGTAAAATAGTACCAGACTTGTTTGGGAAGATAGCACCACTGGATCGATACATCGATAGGAAATAGTGAGTCATTAGTAAAGGCCAGATGTGCTTTCAATTCCCTCCAAACGATGTTTGGTGAAGTCGAATGCATGGCGCATCACTTAGGGATTAATCAACGTCGAGGGCTTTATCCTTTATCCTTTTTATTAAAAAGCCGTTCCTGCGGCTCAGTGGTAGTGATGTCCGCCATCACGAGCATGGTGCTAATTCGATTCGGCACCAGGCCAACCAAGCCTTTCATTCCTCTGAAATCGGGAATTGGTACGGGACTTTTCTGGGAAGAAAATCACCCTATGAAATCCATTTAGAAACGCTCCAGCGCGGCTATCTCAGGACTTTAGGGAGAATTGCTCGACCAGCATTCTAGGACATTCAAGATGAAATGAAAATCCTCAAGCGGCAACCGAAGCCACACGTAAAAGTTGGAAGACCTTCAAAAACGATGGATGCGAGGAAACGAATTAGATGTGAGAAGTGCTGGGGTCCGTATAGTAGATGTGAACATGGACCAAGCAAAATGAAATTAAGAAGATAAAAGGGCTGTTCACTTAAAACGAGGCAAAACGAGGCCCGAGTAGAAAGGCGTATAGACTTTCTTTCAAATCAGATCTATTTCACTTGCGATGATGGAAATATTAATTCAAAGAAAGCATAAAAGGTCTTGTTTCATGTTTATAAAAAAGACCGCTACTTTGTCTTTCAAGAACGATAACAAGAACAACTAGAAGCGCACAATTCCTCTAGTTATCGAATCAAAATACAAAAATACGAAGTCGATGAAATCAACGGCGCACATCACTTTCATTATTGTTACTATTATCACTACTACTATATCATTGCTGTAATAATAATTACTATTATCATTATTATTTCGGGAGCGCTTGGCGTGGTGGTTGGAGGCGCCACTGCGACACACACGTGGAATCGATCCC
Source organism: Angiostrongylus cantonensis (assembly GCA_009735665.1). Lineage (NCBI taxonomy): Eukaryota > Metazoa > Nematoda > Chromadorea > Rhabditida > Metastrongylidae > Angiostrongylus > Angiostrongylus cantonensis. The sequence continues at coordinate 43,099 of MQTX01000232.1, read as the reverse complement.
CGCACCCATGGCCCACCAGACCTTCCGTTCCTCCGGGGTCGGCAACCCGTTACAAACTTGTCTAGGAGGGTAGCGGCTGGCTGGCTGGCGCTGGTTCAATGCATCGGTAGGCCACCGTGAACCATTGTAAATGCCAGATATGCATTCAATCACCTCAAAACAATGCTTAATGAAATCGAATGCACGGCACATCCTCAGGGATTGACCAACGCCGAAAGCTTTGTCATCATTTATTTTTATCAACTGTATCTAAAGGTAGAAATGAATTGATGAGGACTCGTTGTTGACCTCCAGCAAAATACGAGGTGATTTCTGTTAAGAGGCAAAAGGATTATGACAGCTGTATTTATGACAATGAGAATACTTAGATTGATGTGTTGCCGTGCTGACGACTCTACAGGGCAACTGCCTCGTCAACTTTTACTTCATTTCGATCCTACTGAAAGTAATTTACAGTTGCTAATAAGCTCACATTATTTCAATGCAGAACAAAAAAAGACTAAAGTTAGAGAACTAACAACAGAACAACATATACACATAAAAATATAGAATTATGCTTATCATATATATATATATATATATATATATATGTATGTAAAGGGTAAAGTATAAAGCTCTCGACGTTGATCAATCCCTGAGAGATGCGCCATGCATTCGACTTCATTAAGCATTGTTTTGAGATGATTGAATGCATATCTGGCATTTACAATGGTTCACGGTGGCCTACCGATGTATCGAGCCGGTGCTGCTATCCTCCCAGACAAGTCTGATACCAATTTGTCGACCCCGGAGGGATGGAAGGCTTGGTGGCAATGGGCGCAGGGATCGACTCCACGTGCGTGTCGCATTGGCGCCTCCAACCACTGCGCCACACGCGCCCTTTATATATACGGTATATATACGTTATATATATGTATATATATATATACATATATACTTTCCAACGGTTCACCGCACTGTCGTGGCTGTGGGGTATTTCTGGCTGTCGGGCTGCGATGTACAGCGGCTAAATTCACCCCCGTGCTGGATCTCCCAAACTGAGAAGGAGTCCGGCGTTTTTACCAAGAAACCCAGCTAAGAGCAAACCAATACGAGGATCCACTACACCTGGTATCAAAGGCGCATGGTAGCAAATCTCCCTTTGATCCACAATGGCTGCGACTGCTTGTGGTGGTGAACCCCTGGGACAGACTTTGGTCTAGCTAACCCAGGGCCTTCAAGGAAACACCACGGCTAAACCAGCAAAACTCCGAAA
>MQTX01000232.1:0-41615 GCA_009735665.1 Angiostrongylus cantonensis | reverse complement strand
TATATATATATATATAATACTCCATATATGGCTCTTTTCTTTTCACTTCTAAAAATCAGACAGTTTCTCAATCTTCATTTATAAAGTTGTCGCAGATTTAATTCGATAAAATAGAACTCCGCAACTAAGCAAGAACAGAAAACATAGGGAAAAAGGGTATTAATAGAATGGTGAAGCCTTCTAAAGATTCCCATCGAATTTAAACTCCTTATCCTTGAACCACAATTTAAAAAAAGTATACCTGAACGCTTTAGTACAATTACTGCATAACAACACACTAACAACCTTCGCATCTCCATTTATAACTCAAACACTTAGTCAATGTAATACATTTTAGCGCTACTCCAGCAAAGTCAGGGAAAATGCCAAACCTGAGAGAAGAAGCTGCAACGCAGCTGTCTGACCAGCCAAGTTACCCGATCCAACCAACACGATCAAACGTCGAAGCAACTCCATTTCATCTGCAGCTTTACAATCTGTGCTCTGGTTGACAATCCCGCCCAAACTAAATCAAATCATGCTTATGAGAATAATCTCTGGATATTGTGAGAGAAATGTATAAATGATCATGCACAGCAACAATTTTTTTCACTATATTTCCTCTCTCTTTTTTACAATTGGCTTTTTCAAATAAAAAAAATAAAAAATCGTTCCAAACCGATATGGTTATGTACTCGGTTATATGCCCCCTTTCACCTCTTTACACTACTATAAATCATGACGACGTAAATGCCTAAACCATGAATAATTGCACTGATCCGATTACACAACGAAAACCGATCGTCAACGAACATGGTGAACCTCACTACCCGACGAAAAAATGACTGTATGCAATTCGTTTCGTACACAGAATTCATACAAACACACATAACCAGAAAGTACTGAGTTGCAATGTAGTGAAACAAAATAATGCATGGAAAGCAAACATGTCTCTTAGCCCGTTAACTCTATTGCAGTTCGTGAGAAGTTCAATGAACTCCCTCCTGTCCTAGAGAGAAGCGTATTCGGCCAAGGTATGAAATATGTCATTGTTATTACAACAGCGTTTTCGAGTTTTCAAAGTATTGATTTGGGGTTTCAAAAAATTGAAAAGAAAAACGCTAATAACTGAAACGTCAATTTGTACTCACTACTGTGCACTGAAATTTGTCTCTGCAATGGGATTTCCACTTTGAAAAAATACCACAAAAAAAGCATGTCATGAATTAACAAAAACAGAGCAGTAATGGTTAGAAATGGTTTACGCCGTTTCCAGAGACAAACATTCTCCGGCGGTTCCCACCCTCTAAGGAAACCAACATGAACTCAAACACTCAGCAAATCCTGATCATAAACTTTGAGATAACGATTTAAAATATCGATGAACTCAAAGGCATTCAATAACCTATCAGCTCATATTAAGCATTCCATTCCATAACTTAAATATATCCACTTCCGAATGGGCAAAGCTAACTGTGTTCAACCCTTACGCGAACGTAAGAAATTTTCGAGAATACCAATATCGATAACGGATCTCCCTTACATGAGGGATCTCGAGCCGGTTAGTGGCGAGACAACGTGGCGTGTCCCATGTGGCGGATAGTGGTTTAATGGACCAAAAGCAACTTTTGCTTCCCCGAGACGCAGGTGGATCCAGGGGATGGACTACCTATTTCTGCTGCTCCGATTTGGCACATACTTTCTGTATTTGCTAGGCGTATTCATGCATGCGTGTGTGGGTGCGTTCTCGATTTATACGGATTGTATTCTACGAGTCAATTCGGCAAAAAGCCTTCAATCAAGCGAGAGGGAAGTATATGGGAGGCGGATAAAAGCCGCCTCAAACAAATAAGCCCAATGTTCGCTCTGGGAGACCCTGGCAAGCTACCCGTGAGTATACCCAGTCCCCACGTTCAGAGCCCAGCAAGCTACACGTGGGCATCAAAATGCTAAGCACAGTAAAAAAAAATGGGCCTCATTCCCCTGACCCCGAGAAAGCCCACAATTTCGCGGCGTTGGGTAGGACGAGCACGAATGGAAGCTACCCAGATCACGAAAAACTGTGGTGACGATCCGTACCTACAATGCACATACACTTGCATCCGAGTCCTCTAGGCGTATTCATGCATGCGTGTGTGGGTGCGTTCTCGATTTATACGGATTGTATTCTACGAGTCAATTCGGCAAAAAGCCTTCAATCAAGCGAGAGGGAAGTATATGGGAGGCGGATAAAAGCCGCCTCAAACAAATAAGCCCAATGTTCGCTCTGGGAGACCCTGGCAAGCTACCCGTGAGTATACCCAGTCCCCACGTTCAGAGCCCAGCAAGCTACACGTGGGCATCAAAATGCTAAGCACAGTAAAAAAAAATGGGCCTCATTCCCCTGACCCCGAGAAAGCCCACAATTTCGCGGCGTTGGGTAGGACGAGCACGAATGGAAGCTACCCAGATCACGAAAAACTGTGGTGACGATCCGTACCTACAATGCACATACACTTGCATCCGAGTCCTCGATAGAAGACTTGCTCGTGTATGCAAGAAAGATAAGGTACGACGTCATCGGCCTGCCCGAGCCGAGACGACGCCACCCATTCAACACCGTCTATGACACTGGAGAAGAACCGTTCCTCGGAACATGCGACAGTAGAGGAATAGGCGGTGTCGGCGTTCTTGTCAACACGAGTCTGTCCATGAACATTGATTCATTCGAACAACTGATAACCCAAATCGGACGTTCATGATTAAAAAATGTGGATCAATACCATTGACAATCTTCGTAGTGTACGCGCCGACATCAAACTATGACGAAGAAAAAGTCGAAGCGTTCTACATGAACATGGAGAAGTTCTACAGAGAACACCATACATTCTTCAAGGTCCAAGACTATCCATGGTAACTCGCAATTCTAGAAGCTCCACCCTCAATGCTGGACGTGGGAGTGTCCCAATGGAGAGTACCATAAAGAAATCGACCCCATCATAACAAATAGGTTTTGCCTAATCGATGTCGCTGTTTTCCCGAAATTCTACCCTGGATCAGACCACCGATTCCTTCGTGCATAACTCTATTCCTCGCGGAAAGGAGAAAAAGCCGCTAAATTCCAAAACCGAAGTCCCAGAACCACCACAAACTGGGACTTATTCAGTTCCATAGTTCGCTGTTGGGAAGATGCCGTTGTCGATAACATTGACGAGGAATACACTCGGCTCATTCAACATCTTCACGTTAGCGTATGAAAACTGGGAGTTCAAAAGTCACCAAGGGATGTCTGTCTCAAGATACTCTCGAGCTGATACGCTAGCGTGGAATCGCACTAGCTGCATTCAACCGCGAACTAACGTCTGAGCTTGCGAAACAATGCAGACAGACGATAAAAAAAGATCTTAAAGAGAGAAAAACAGCTGTAATGGTCAAAGCTGTAAAAGCTAAGGTAAACGTCGGTAAAGAGAAAAGCATTCGCAAAGCCTACCGATGCTTCGCCAAATACTAGATTGCACTCCGACTATCAGAGGGAACACTTACGGCGTCCAGAAAAGCAGTAGAGAAAATCATTCACCAATACTACTCAGATCTCTTCGATCGCCACGTCCATCTTCCGTCTTATAAAATAAAAGAGGATGGATATGCTGTTCCACTGGTTCTCCCTTCCGAAATCCGACATGCCATTTCGTCGGTGAAAAATAGAACAGCACCAGGTCCAGACAGGATAAGATCAGAACATCTGAAGAACCTTCCGCCTGTCCTCGTAAACACACTGGCTCGGCTCTTCACACGTTACTTGTCTGAATGCAAGGTCCCTACTCAGTGGAAGACCAGCAAGACCGTGTTGTTGTTCAAGAAGGGCGACCTACACGATATGGGCAACTATCGCCCAATCTGCTTGCTGTCTGTCGTCTACAAACTTTTCACTCGAGTCATCTTAAACAGGATTGACAGAACACTGGACGAAGGACAGCCATGTGAGCAAGCAGGGTTTTGGAAAGGGTTTAGTACGATAGACCACATTGACACGATAACAAGGCTCATTGAAGTATCGCGAGAGTACAAAAGACCGCTCGGTCTCACTTTCATCGATTTACTGAAGGCCTTTGATTCAATTGAGGTAGAAGGAGTCATGGAAGCCCTTTGTAGTCCAGGAGTCCCCCTCAGTACATGAAGACTCTTCGTGAGTTGAGCAAAAATTTCACAACCAAAGTTTCACCATTCTACGACGATATTAAAGTTGAAGTCAAAAGAAGAGTTAGGTAAGGCGATACAATCTCGCCAAAATTATTTACCGCCACCCTTCAGAACGTCGTGCGAGCACTGGAATGGGACAACGTGGAAGTGAAAATAGATGGTCGGCAGTTACATCATCTTCCCTTTGCTGATAACATTGTCCTTGCAATAGCAGACATTAGCCAAGCGGAACGTATGTTTGCCGACTTTAATAAAGCGTGTAGGATGATTGGTCTTCTACTAAAACTTACCAAAACCATGTTCATAAAGAACGGATTAGTTTCGTATGCCCTATTCAAGCTCTCCGGATGCTCCAGTTATGTCTGTCTAGGTCGGGAAATCAATACGATGAACGACTTTGCTCCAGAGCTGAGCAGAAGGAAACGAGCGGCTTGGAAAGCTTTCAAGAGCATCGAGGATGTTGTGAAGAAAACAAAGAATACCCGACTCCGTACCCATCTTTTCGAGTCAATGGTACTTCCTGCCCTAACGTGTGCGTCAGAAACCTGGTCGCTACGTAAGCAGGATGAAAGATCCCTCAGCTTTATCGAACGCGCAGTCGAAAGGACGATGCTGGGAGTATCCCGTTTCACACGAGTAAGGGAACGGATCCGAAGTAACGACCTGCGCCAACGATCAAGGATCAAAGATGCCGTTCTGCAAGCCAAATGATTGAAAATAGGGTGGGCCGTACATATAATGCGTATGAACAACGAACTATGAACAAGAGCCGTTAGTGACGGGATTCCTCAGGATATTAAATGCACTGCAGAAAGACCACTAACTCGACCGTCATAGTCCTTCACTAAAGGCCTGGAAGAAAGATATGGTGCTCGACGAGTCCCTAGAGCGAGGAGGACCCACTGGGCTACTCTTGCACGCGACAGGGAACAATGGAAGATCTACTGGGACCCGTTCGAGTCACTCGACAATGAACGGGACTACAGGTGATAGAGGTGATGCCCCTATTGAATTACAACGCAGTTGTTTTCCGCCGTTCTATGAATCATATAAGACCCATATTTTCCCGATGCACACTCGCATGCTATCTCTTTTTTCGCATATTTCACTGTCCTGAGGACAATGTGGAATTACCTACTCTCTTGGAACCTCGATATCAGTCAATCTGAATTAATTCGACAGATTGCGATTGCCCGCATACAATTAATAATTTTTATGGATGAAATCTGCGATTTTATTGTGAAAGTGATGAACAAATAAAGTCCACAGTCAGTACCTAACAAGTTTCCTCACAGGAAGACTGATGCAATTGGCATGTTCAGAAAGGACAGGAGAGAACGCCTTAAGGCGGTCATCCAGAAAAAGCCGAGGAGGAATTATCTAAAAGTCATGATGCATAACCCGTGCTTAAATGGAAAGATGGATAGATCACATTACATTAAGATGTACGCAGCGCTTGGCCCGACCTGTTCCACCATGTTGCTAAGGTAGAATATTATCAAAATCTGCATCCAAGTAAAACTGCGGACATAAGCAACTAGATAGACTGATATTTTCGGCTTGCTGGGAAAAAAGAAGTGGTACGTACATCTTTCCTTCTCCATAGTTTAGGTGCATGCGACTTTTCTTCTCTTTAGTTATTCAGATTTCGTCCCAATACAAGAATGATCGGTGACGAAATTATGCAGAAAACAACGATATATTAGCTCAAGATAGGAATCACTTTAAGCTTATTCAAAACTGGTAGTGTTGTGCCCACGCCTTTATCATTTCTTCTTATTAACATTTCTCAGAACAGACCACCCATCCAGTACCAAAAAATTGAGATATTGGGTTTGCTGTGGCAAGGAGTTAGAGAAATATGTAAGGTCTCCTGGAAAACGTGCCCACAATGCAAGAAACGTGATATACGTTTGTAAAGAATTTTCTCTTTGAGCCCAAGGTTAAGGACCTCAGTGGAAGGTTGCAAGAATAAAAGTAAAGACTTATTTCCAAAATCACACTGTTTTAGCATGATGAGGAGATGCCCTTGGCCTAGTATTCTGCAAAAAAAAATGTCGCATAGATATTTTCACAATCTCGTGTACAGCATCAAAATAATTCTTATTGTTTTACTGAAGTAAAAAGGCAAACGCCGCGAAGTAAACTCTTGTAAATGGTTTGCACGCATTGTGATTCTTATACGGCAGTTTTCGTTTTTAAAATATTCATTGCGAAATTGTGAGTGGAGGGAAGATTGTTAAACTAGTGCCCCAGATAACGGAAAGATCTGTAAGAAAAACATTAGTCTGCAATATGCATCGCAGAGAGCTCATGTTGACCAAAGTATCTGCTTATTCACTTATGCTCCAATAATAACTTACATGTTAACGAAATTAATTACGCATTAGTTTATAAACAAAAACAATGAAATGAAAGCGATAACTCACAGTTTGTGTGGATTTGTCAAATTTGGTATTGGATCCGGTGGGCATTCTTCAGATGTTAGATTATGTAGCGACTGCTTCATATGTAGAGCCAACTCGCCAGTGCAAGCAAGAATTTCAGAACTACTTGACCTAACAACGATATTACTTGAATCGATCATTATAGTACTAGGATCGACAGCGAATGTTGCCGGCTCGATTTGAAGCGCTTGAGAAGAATTGGATGTGGGATGGTGGCCGGATGAGAAGGAAGAGGACAGCGAGCAGGAGGAGGAGTCACATTTCGAATTCGGAGCGCTGCCGGCCGCCATCGTTGCCACTGCATAAGGTACGCTTGCGGCTCTCTCATTGTGATCGGCAGTGCTGGCGATCGCTGAACTGCACAACTCCTCGTCGCACTGTAAAGCAACATATGGAGTTATCATTGTTATAAACTGCTGGTGGAATAATAGTATTTATGGGGTTCAGTGAACACCTAAGGAGTGTCATTACAGCGTCGAAAGCCTTGTAATCATATTCACTGCATCTGAAGAGGATAAAAGATAAAACTCTCTTCGTTGATCAATCCTTGAGGGATGCGCTATGCATGCGACTTCATTAGGAGTCTTTAGAGGTTAATGAATGCATATCTGCCCAATACGCTTTCAGTGGCTTAGCGGTGAGTCGAGTGAATGCTGTTATCCTACTAGACAAGTCTCGTACCAATTTCTCGACTCCGAAAGGATAAAAGGCTCGGTGAGCCCTGAGAATGCGATCGAACGAAGTACCACTTGTGCATTGGAGAGCACTCCTAACCACTGCGCTACAGACACGCTTCATTCTACTCTTCTATAATTTTACTAGTATTCGCCAGTAGATACTCTAAAAACATGAAAACTTCGTTTAACCTATGCGACCAAAGATTTACACTGAGCTGCACTCCTCACATATAGAGATGTCGGCCAAAAGACAGAAACTTCATCAATGGACATTTTCAGGATGTCTTTCGCGGATCACACTCGCTGGCAACCGAAAATCTTCGTCTTCAAAGCTAGATGAAACCACATCCGATAATATTTTTATTTTGCCTGTTTGACTGGATATATAATAAAAAATGAAGAATTTTGTTAAAAGATCATCGCTCTTACTAACGCGTTAAAGAGGTAGTTTCCTGAACAACTTAAAACAATCTCTTCGAACAAACTCGCATGCGAATAAACACCTTTATATTGATCTGACTTAAACTTTAGAAGGCAACTATAACTTACATGACCATAGCGCTCACGTACAAAAAAAACCCATTTGAGAAGAGGGTTAATAATTTAGTACTTTTGGCTTCTCGCAAATGTGAAAAAGATAAACTCATCAGCAACCGTGGTGTAGAATCATGCATTCAGCAAAATCTCCTCTTGGCTCTTGAAAAATTGTATCCATTTTTTGAGAACACAGAAGTGCGGCGAAAAAGAAAACTTGTGAGCAAAATGTAGTATGTGGTTAAAGAATACAAGGAACATTTTTGTGGTCGAACGGAAAACAGGAACATTTCTTTTCTTTTTTGTTGCGAAAATGATGACAGGCGGTAACTAGCGAATGGTTTCTCTAAGACTCTTTACGATTTCAACGATTTCAACGATTTCAACTGAGAGAGCAAACTAAGCACAAAAAAAACGACGGCGTTGCGACAAAATCCCCAATGGTTGCCGCAGATTATTTAAAAGCACAGATTGATTCAAGCAGTAAAACAAATGCGCTAATCAACCGCAGCCGCTGTACGGCAGCCGCTCACTAACTAGACTTACTGCAGCGCAAACTTGATACACCTGTCTTCCAGTATGCTAATGATAAATCGTAGCTGTCGCAAAATAGGCTAGTGATAAATATAGAAAGTTTTTCATTCAGATGATAACAGCTTGTTAACCTCGATAATTTTTCGTTTCACCGGTTGCCCCTTACGGCGTCGTGAGCCAGTGGCGCATGACGGAGTGGATTTACCGACTCGCAATAATGTGTGCGATCCGCATGGTGGCATTATAACGGCTAAAAACTGTATCATAAAGTACAATGAAAACAATTATCTATTTCATAACTCACCTTCATTACCTAATGGAACATAGCTGCTCTCTTCCATATTAATTTCATCGGCCTAAAAAACAAGATTTTTAAAAATCATCTAACATATGGCAATGCAATCCAAGCGGATGATAATGAAAAAGAATGTGTCCACAGTGTAAAAAAAAAGTGTGAGGTGGGATAGAAAAGAAGAGAATAACAATGAGAACAAGGTGGTAGCCATCATAGTTTGATCAGTGACCGCACAACGAATCGACATCTAGTGCAAGTGCAGTGGGCACTGCATGGCCGTAGAACAAAATTGTTCCTTAAACCTGGCGATCTGGACAGATCACAAAGAATACGATGAAATCGTTCATGTTCAACATCAATGAAACGTAAAAAGAAACTTTTGACCACAACTAAAAAACATAGGTTAAAGTTCTCGGCAATGATCAATCCTTGAGGAATTCCCCATGTATTCAACTTCATTAAGCACCTTTAGAGGTGGTTGAATGCATGTTTGGTCTTTCAATAACTTGTGGTAGCCTACCGATGTATCGAGACAGTGCTGCTATTCTCCTAGATAAGTCTAGTACCAATTTGCCGACCCCGGAGGGATGAAGGAATTGGTGGGCCTGAGGCGTGGTGATCAATTCCACGTATATAGATCGCCTCCGACCACTGCGCTACACGCACCATTCTGACCAAAATTAACTTTTAAGTATTAAATATTTTTTGGTCGACACCCTTTCGTTATAAAATGTAACTACTCGGATGGGTATGCGTATGTGAGTACGTGAAATGTGAATCGAGATAAATTAGCGGAACTGAAAAGAAGAATAATCACGCAAAGACACTTAGAGGACCAAGAAAGAAATGGAAAAGGAAATCAAAAAATAACTGGCAATATGTTGTTTATTTATTCAATAATTTTATCCACCTGTTGTTTAATTGTCAACCTATCAGTGTTGAAGAAATGCCATGACAACAAATTGTGTTAGTGGATGGCGACTTTTAGAATGACCCGAAAAACAGAGCAGGCCGAATACGTCATAAAAACATCTAGGTAAAGGGTAATGAGATTTTCAGTACGGAATCAAAAAAGTGACAAGAATTTGTACGTCTTCAGATAGCGGTTAAGATGAAACACGAATCATTTTATCTGTCCATCATCCAGTCTCCTCAGGGAATTTACTGAGGGACAGCAGAAGTTGGGTTGAGAAGTGCACGATGTACTGAAGGCGAATGAATGATGATCATAAGTGAGCAGTACCACTATGAATATAGTATGGAAAGTTTTTGGAACGTTTGAGAAAGCACGAAACACGTTTATCAATCAATCATCTGCTAGCAATACGCATATATGCATATGGAGGTGGTGATAACGAGTAGAGACAAAGTAGACGACGTGTTTACTTCGACTTCCACACATTGTCGATCGTTCGTTCGTTCATTCGTTCATTCATCTTGTTACTACAACAGTACGGGAAAAACGGCAAAACACTGTGATACGCAATGTGCTGAAACCACTTTAACATGACGGCTAAAATCGGTTTCGACAAAGACACATCTGAAAATGCTATCGCCAACATGTGTGGTGAATGTTGTTATTGTCGTTGTTGCTGTTGCGGGTGTTGTGGCTCACTTTGTTGCTGTTGTTGTTATTGCTAAGATTTTCTAGCTCTTCTCAGCCATTTCATTTATTTTCACGTTAGAAAGTGATGTCCTGACGATAAAATGATAACGACAGTTACTAAAATTAGACATTCGCTGACTTTTCATTCTCCCCTATCATTCAACTAAACAGTTCTTACCATAAGGAATAAACAGCCCAACGTGACCATATTTTTAGATATACAATCGAAAAAAACACTCCTAGTTTAATTGCTAATGAGCTTGACGATAAATAGTACTGGTATTTAGGAACTCAAAAAATAAGCAAGTAATAAATGGTAAGTAGTAAACATCAATAAAAAAAAATGAATGACGAAAAATAAAGAGGAACGAGAGAGCGAATAGTGAGTTAGTCATGGCCAACAAATAGTAGATACTAAACAACAATAATCACTAACGTGAAACAAAAAAAAAAACAACGAAACATAAGAGAACCCTATTAGTAACGAAGGAGAAAAAACACAAAATTGCAAAAAATATAACTTAAAAATTAAAGTCCTGCCGCACACATAACTTAAAAACGTAAACTATAGAACATAGATGAGAAAGGCTTGCTAGGAAACCTTCAAAAACCATTCAAATATTTAAGCACATGTTTTTCAATGCTCGAATAAAGATTAAAGAAGTCAGGCAAATTATGAAATAATGAGCTGAGATAAGCAGAACATAAACATTAACATCGCATTTAATTTTGAAGAGGTCTCCTTTTTACTTCAACACTTTTAAAGCTTTTAAAAAGAGTGCGTGCAGCGCAGTGGTCGGAGGCGCCTTGCAACACACACATGGAATTGATCCCAGCGCCTCAAGCTACCAATCCTTTCATCCTTCCGGGTTCGGCAAATTGGTACCAGACTTGCTTGGGAGGATAGCAGCACTGGCTCAATACACCGGTTATGGATTCTTAGATCGGTTTGCGGGGAAGGAAGCTAGATAAGCTCAACATTTCCCGTATTTCTGCTTGACAATAACTAATATCGATATCTATGTTAGTCTACCACGATAAACATTATATTTTTGAGTGGTTTACTAAACTAAAAACCTTGTTAAATCTTCAAAAAATTACAGAAATAATGGGAAAGAAGGCTATAATAGGTCATGACTACGAACTGTCAACATTACCGATAGCCCGCAGATAAAGTGCGAAAAGGAATCTGAACTCGGTTGATTTGTAGACTGATTTTTTGGAAACATCAATAAATTTCTTTAACCCACCATATGAAACGAACATGCAGTATTATGCTGCCGTAATTATTTTTTATTTGTACTTTATTTGGTTAAGTGACATGATATTTAAAAAAGCACTCATTTAATGGAGATGTCGAGCATTGCGTAACATCGGCTGTCGTTAGGTTTTGGATGCAGTTATAATACGAGTTCAGCTGAATGACTGTGTTTCTCAAACGGTGTTGCTGTTGCTGCATTGTTGCTGTTGTGGGTATTGGTTGTTGCTGACTTTCAGACTTGCCTAATTTACTTGCCGAATTGCCTTGCCGAATTTTATGGGACACCTCATTTTATAGCAAACTTATGGCTTCACTTGCATTAAAAGTTCTCAAAGATTTGCATATTCAACGCGAAAGAATCTCCAGATCGACTCAATATTGCATGATAGGTGACAATTTAATGCAGTATATAATTAATCGTCATTCACAAACAGTGATATACCGTCGAATAAAAAAACGGCGCAAAAGTGAAATACCAGAGAAAAACGGAAAACGACGACAGGGATAAGAAACATTTGTTACTGAAGACCACCAAAATTAGGGGAGTGCGAACTGAGAGATGGCGGTTGGAGTGAGGTAGATGAACACTTGGAAACATATTGCACTCCAGACACCCCTATCGCTCGAAACACAACTGGCAAGAGGTGAAGATCGTGTGCTGTTCTTAAAAATGTGTTTATGAAAAACAAGTGGTGATTTGTGGATCGGCATGCGATCGAATCACGTCTCTCAACAGCCCCCTTCCTTCGTATTACACAATCATTCATTACCAAATCTTAACTATTATACGAATCTTCAGCTAACACGTGTTTAACAACCGCCACTCATTCACATCAAATCACATTGCTTAACATCCACTACACATTTTTCCCTAAAAATAATGGCATTCATCCTGATGAAATGCACACCGACTAGTCGAAAGAAGCACTTCGAGTAGTTACATTTTTCATCCGAAGAACGCGTCAACGTTGTTTACGATAGGATAGGAGCTCCCTCGAAATTTCAAAACCAAACCCTTCTAAAAGAAAAAAAAATAAAAGAAAAACCAGGAAAGAAAATGATGCAACGAACAGAAGTGTTCTACTATGACTAACAATAGTAATCCACTACCATATCACCAATCATTAACATTATTATAAGAAATACGAGTACAATTATCCAACATCAAAGCAACATGAAAGAACAACAGATAAACAACGTGAAGGAAAAAACAGAGCTGGCAGTAGTTCATTGTACTCCGAAGAAAATGAGCAATTATGGTTACGTCTCTTTACAAAAAAAGAACTAATAAATCTTATCGATTTAGCACTCTGACTTCACGAAGATGAAAAAAGAAGAGGAAATGATTTCTATTTTCAGATTTCATTTCCAATTGAGTCCACTCAAAGTCACATTTTGCTACTTCTGCTATCCCTACTGACAAAAATAAACAGCAATAAATCGCACTTTTTTTGTTGCTGATTGGTATGGTCCTGAATGTAGTAGTTTGGATGTGCTCAATTAATCATAGTGAGTGCTACTCATGAGGCACCTACAATGCATTTAATTTCTTTTCTAACAATTAGCACTGTTGTGGCGGTTATTATTGTTACTATTACCATTGTAATTGTTATTATTATTATTATTATTAGTATTACTATTATCATAACAACATTTATATGACAATGTTGTTAGTAGTAAGATTAACAGTAAAAAGCAGCACTGATAACAATAGTAGAGGGGAAACTATTTTCTTATGAAACAAAATAAATACACAGAGTAGAAGCGCAGTACCATTTGAAGGTAACAGTAAAAATATGAAGTCTAAAGAAAGATAGTGAAGGAAATCGTTGTCGAAGTCGAATTGCGTAGTTTAATGCGAAGTGTTGTGTTGTTAGACTTTGGTGAGTTTACTGACGCCGAAACGGAATGACGTTTCCGGTGGACGTCGTTTTGCATATGAGATGAAGATATGCAGAGCATTTGCCTATGCAAGCGAAAATAGGCCAAAAAGTCAGCTGGACGCTCCATGAATAATCCACAAATGCTAGCGAGAAGAACGTCTTTCTGGCTGGCTGCCTGGTCGGATGGGTCGTCTTCTTCTCAGTCGGCAGCGCGATTCTGAAGAGATTAGAGCATATCGCTCGCTGCCCTCGCAAACCACATAACATTCTCTGAATTTCCGAAATGTTCGGTAATGACGAAGATTTATGAAGCTGTATTAACATTAATTACTTCCATCAATTACACGTTTCAAAACAGTTAAGCTCGAAAATATTGTCAGAAACAAAATGCTAAATAAATGACGATATCGAAGCGGCATCATTATTTAAGGAGCCTTGTGGTGTAACCAAACAAAACAAAACGTTTCCCCATCACTGACATAAATATGGTATGATCATAAATTATTTCCTAGCTCAAATCCTTTGATCATCATACACTGTTTTGAAAACGAACGTTAAGTGTATGAGATTTTTTCTTCTCTAGCGAATACGCTAATGGAGCCAGTTTAGTGTGGAAACGCTCATAGCTGGATGTTCTCTATCTGTCGCGTTCATGACGCAAAGAAACGCCGTCAGTAGCTGTAGCAGCTGTTAAAGAGGACGCAGTACGGTGTGGTGTAAGAGGTAGATAGGTAGGTAGGTAGGCTAGGGTGTATGGATTGATTGAAGCAATGCAGAATGGATGGAGGGTTGGGGAGGTGAGGGAGGGAGGAGGGTGGTTGGCACTGACTTCGTTTACATATAGGCAGGCAGAGAGTGAAATCTCGATAAACACAAAATTATACAGCGATCGAGCGCGCTGCACTATTTGCATACCGGCCGGACGACGGGCGAATTCGCTAGACAAATTATGCATTCGCGACATATCGCGAATCGTCGCGTCTCGTCGCGAAACGATTGCGCGATTTGGCGGGAAAATCGCTCTCGCTTAAAAGGCGCGTGCAAATAATAAACATTACACACTTAACGTTGAGAGATTACTAAAAGTCGGCAAGTAATGCTGCGCAAGGTGTGTATGTGCTTATTCGTGTTTATGTGCAAAATGAATTTTGCACAAGCAATTTAGTACTTAATAGTAACAAACAAACGGATGATGAGTATCTCTGTTTTTGTTGCTGTTGCCGTTCATTCAGATTGTCGACGATCAGTGTCAGAGCAGTGAATCGAGTTGATGAAGTAAGTGTTAGAGAGTTCGCATATCAATGCAAATAGTTGCGCTGAGAGACGACGAAACGACCACGACTAGGTTTTCGCCAATCAAATCAATAGTCAAATGCAGGCTAATGGACGGGGCAAGTGTAGGCCAGAACTGGTTGGCAATTTGCATGCACATTTCTTCTAAATTAATCAATTTCGGCGCTGCCTCACCTTCGGTCACGCCATATCAAACACTATCATAAAACAGAAACACATTATGCAGAAACGAATTGAGAAGACTTCGACATGAAAGTCTTGTCTACACAGCTGACAATATCGATGTGTCGACAAGATTTCACTAAACCGAATAACCGATGAAAATCGTTAATGAGTGTGCCGAATCATGAGTTATGGACTGGTACCGATCCATAATCCACAGAATGAGTCAGTCAGAATGAGAGGAACATGAATGATACGAAAAAACTAACTCAACATGTTACACAATGAACGGCCACCAATTGATAAATGTGATCGAGTGTGAGGGTGAAGGAGGGAAGTTAACATTCCTGTTATCATCATCACAGGGAATCCTTAAAAAGGCTATGATGCATGAAAACAATTAAAAACGAGAGTGAAATCGTCTACGGAAGAAAGTAGATCATTTTTTTAATCGGTCGTGCTTCATTCGTAAAAAAGTTGCTGTGAAATTGGCGTTGCCATGAAAATCGGCGATTACATGAAAGGACTGGGGCGTGTAGTGCTCTTCGCGCTGATCAAGTTCGCTACGAGAAATGGTAAGAGAATATTGAACGATGAACGAAAAGAAAAACTGGCTGAAAGAGTTTGGAGTATTAAATCAATTTTCTTCACAATATCACAAGACGCTATCACCATCTTCACCATCATCATCATCGTCGTCGATATCTTCGTCGTCGTTCTTCGTCGCCGCCGTCGTTGTCGTTGTTGTCATCACCATCATCACCATTATCGTCATCATCATCATCATCACCACCGTTCCCATTGACTCCATTATTACACGCTACCGTCATCACCTTCAGAAACCTTTACGATCACTACAACCGTGAAGAAGAATGTTGCTGTAGTAACTCATTCTTACTGTCAATCGCATTTTTTCCCTTGGTTCGCAAAGCAATTTACAATAAATATGCAAGCGTGAATTGTAGTGACCTTGTGCGGACGCATCGCCCTTTTCAGTTCATCTTTTCCAAAGGTCTGTGCGTAGTGATCTTGACACAACACTCATTTGAAGGTAAAATGTGAAAATATTTTCGCTGATATGCCTGAACATGCATCACGAATTTTAATTCATAGATCCCACTCGTGAAAGACTTCAAATCTTATCAGTCATTTACCTTACACCATATCATGACTATCAAACTACACTATCTAGAATAACAATAAGCGACCAAAGTTCATTCTTCTTCATCACTACTTTTATATTAAAATCTGTTTTCATGACGGTAAAAAAAGTAGAATAAAACTCTTATGGACAGAAAATAGAAAATAACAGTACTCCAAAGTTTATTTGTTAAAATAAAACGCAGCTTTGGAAAGTTGAAAGTGCTATTGCAGAGCACTTATCCTCTTAAGAATGGACCCATCAAATGATCTTCATTGACTGGTGAATCGAAGTGAAACAATCAGAGGTATCTCGGATCAAGGCACTGCAGAGTATGCTGACAGTAAGCCCTCATAGGTTGACCACAGCATTGCTGTACTTTTTCGGGAAAGGAAATTTACACCAATGAGAATATTTTTTTAATGACGACGGAGTGTAGTTCCCAATCATATTTTGGTTCTCGGCTTGGATAGCCTCGAAACAACGTGGCGAATCTCTAGTAGACGACGGAGCTATGGCTTGATTTCAGATAGTAGATGTCCTCGCTGCTGTATCGAATTTAATTATACCTTCTGTGTATAAATATTCAAACTGCTGAACACGTAAGTCCATTTCCGCAATCACATGTTTGGGGTAAGATCCTACATATAGGTTGGCCGAAAGAAGGATACAAATTACTGGTGCGTAATAGGTTGGTAACAGTGGCGCAGTGGTTGGAGGCGCCACTGCAGCACACACGTGGAATCGATCCCCGCACTCATGGCCCACCAATCCTTCCATCCCTCGGTGTTCGGCAGACTAGTATCAGACTTGTCTGGGAGGATAGCAGCACTGGCTCGATGCATCGGTAGACCACTGCGAGCCATTGTAAATGACAGATATGCATTCAATCACCTCCAGCGATACTTAATGAAGTCGATTGCATGAAGCATCCCTCAAGGAGTGGTCAACGCCGAGAGTTTTATCCTTTATTCTTTTAACAAATCACGTCCAGCGACTCAATTCCACTACTACATAGCAAAAACATCCTGCAAACCATGTGTGATCATAGAAGGCATCACAGCAGATTGAAGATTTGGTCACGGTTTTGCTTTCGCCGGACTTCTAACTGATTAACTGTGTGGGATTTGAATCTGGAGGAAATTTCAAAACTTAATATTTTTTCAGACTTTTTAAATTATTAGCTAGGTATGCATGTGAAGAACACAATTTCTGAAATAAACAAGCACTCATGTTTTAATCACAGAAATTTTCCTTCAGGGTTCGTTTCCTGCATTGTCAGAGAGATCTATTGCACATTTCACAGCATGTGGTAATCCATTTTCTTCAACTTCATAATCTTAAATCACAAATGATACAGGCATAAATAATGAGCCAAAGTTCAGTTTACAACATCGATATTAGTTTAGCAACTACTGGTTACTAACAAGAGCATTGGAGCTTGCAAAAAAAAAATGACTAGATAAGTAAGAGCGGTTTGGTGTCAGACACGCACACACGCAGACATACATACACAGTATGATCGCAGATAGACACTGTACATATGATAGTAAAATGAATATAAAAAACTATAACAAAAAAATAACATGAAACAAGGCATCCCTGATTTTCACCAATAACATGGGAGCCTTCGTAGTCCTAATCATAGTGTAAAGATGCCAGCACGACGGCAGAATCAGTCATTGCTTCTTCAGCACTAAAATCGCTTGTTTTTATCTGAGGAGAATAGAACACACAAAGTTTTTTCCAGTTTTGGAATAATGTAATAATTAAGATGACCAGAAGGGCGCGTGTGACGCAGTGGTCGGAGGCGCCCTGCAACACACGTGCAATTGATCCTCGCGCCCATGGCACGCCATGCACTCCAGCCCTCTCGGCAAACTGGCATCAGACTTGACTGGAAGGATAGCAAAAGTGGCTCGCTACATCGTTAAGCTACCGCGAATCATTGCATAGGCCGGGTATGCATTCAGTCACCTCCAACGATAATTAATGAAGTCGAATGCATGACCCATGACGAATGATCCACCAGGGATTGATCAACCCGAGAGCTTTATCCTTTTTATTAAGGTGATCTGATGAAGCGTTCCGTCTTGATCAATCCTTAAGGGTTGCGCCAAGAATTTCCCTCCAATGCATATTTGGCCTACATAGTGAGACAAGATTGGTAGCAATTTGCCGACTTGCAGTAATTGGACCCGGAGCAGTGCATAGCTTGGTAAGCAGGGGACGTGTGATCGAACCAATGACAGGCATTGCATTACAGACCTTCTTTAACCCCTATGCCATAGGAACCTAAAAACGTTATATGAGGCCAATTGTTGTTTTATTAGATTATGATTGAAACTGATAAAGAACGGTTAAAAACGTAGACAGGGAAGAACAGGATCGAATACGCAAAGGCAAGCAACCAACCGGTAAATATTATCTATCAGAGATATTCGAAAATCTTCTCCACCTTATTTTATTGTAGTTAATGAGAATATTGGGCTTAACTTTCCAATACACTGTGAATCACCCCACTGAACGTTAGGAGCACCATTTTTTCACTGTTACTAATGAGATTTTAAATGTTTTTCTTTCTAGCATCCTAAGAGAGATGGGATAAAACTACGAAAGCTAAATGAACTTTGCAGCATTCACGTCTTAAAAAATGTTTAATTAAAACTTTCTGTGGTTACGTTTACATTCATGTATGCACATTTATCATCTTTTAACTTAACCTTGTCGTGACAGAACTAGGGAACATGCCATCACTGCTGGCTTCACTCTTTTGGCTAGGGCTACCAGGTCCTTCTGAGGAACGAGTACTGTCCAAAGTGCCATCACCACCTTTTCGACTGCCTTGATACTTCTTCTGACGAGCCCTCGAGTTCTGTAACTTGAATTAGTTTGTTTTAAATTGTTCTTTTTCCAACTCTGGTAAATTTGGTTAACCCTTGGCGAAAGGTTTTTTATCATGTATTTCTAGAACACTACCATTGCTTCAATGAAGATTATGTTTGGAAAAGCACGTGAGCAAATTGTTGTCTAAATTTTTTCTTTCAGTGACAAATATATCGATCTTTTAAAAAAATCCCTGATTCTTGCTACTTATATAAGGGAAAAAGCTCGCCAAGACCAAACATACCACCAAAGATTTGCCGTACTAGTTCACAAGACAATGCAATCACTCGAGTTGCATTAAGCAGGAAGGATAAGGATTAGACGTGGATAAGAAACATCTTTTATAATTCGTCTTGTCAGTGAAATAGCAACGCTTTTAACATCATAAGTGACTTAAGAACTGAGAAACAGACTAATCAAAGGACCCGCATAGTGTGATGGTGAACGCGTTAGCCCTTGGAAAGGGTAATAGCACGTTCGTTACCCACCGCAGATACTAGCGGTCCAGAGTTTTGCAAATATTTCAGCAACGTTGTGGTTGAATCAAAAACGATTTTCTGTGAGGAGGCATATGAGGAAATAGTTCCCTCAATTTCTTATTACACTGGCAAACACGTTAGTTTAGAGAGCATTTCTGATTACTTTGATTTCTATTGATCAGTAGCCCCATTTACGCCCTGTGAAAAAAGATGCTCATTGTAATGTAGCCACTTTCATTTACCGACTTTTCTTCTTTTTTCATAAAAGGATATGACGTAGAATATAACCACAAGAATGCTGAAATAATCTTAACCGTTTTTTGTTTACTGCCTACTCTTTTTAATGGCAGGGTATATTGCGAAATATAACTTTAATGAAGCTGAGATATTTGCAAAACTCTGGGCCGCAGGTGTCTATGGTGGGGAACGAACGCGCTATTGTCCTTTCCGGGGAGTAACGCGCTCACCACCACACCATGCGGGTCCTTCGTTTCGCCTGTCTCTCAGCTAGTTCTATCGATCTTTTTGCCATCAGCAATCACCCAACTGCGGGATTGATCTGGGGAGCACAGATGCTGAGATATTTGCAAAACAGCGGAACGTAGGTGGATGTGACGGGGATCGAACCCACTGTGACCCTTACCGAGAGCTTGCGTGTTCACCACCACGCCATGCAACTTCTTAACCTTGCTTTTCTCTCAGGTGTGTTTTAACCAATGCTCATTATAATTTTTTCCCACTAGATATAGAAGGATAGGCTGGTGATGAAAATATGAAAAATTAGTCAAAAATTGATTGATTAACAGAATCTTAGAGTACAGATTCAGCTTCGTTCCTCTTTAAATATCTTATATAGTGCGTTCCATAGACCATGTTGTGTTGATAGCAGTCAGAAATATGAACTGGAAAATAGTGATTAAGCTTAAAACTTAGATTCAACTCACTATATCGTTATCGATTGTGCGGCAGGTAATAGCAAAACAAAAGCGAGCAATCTTCCTTATAATCCGTAAAGATTTGCAACCGCCCGGTAATGAAGTTTTGAGAACGACCTGCCGCTGCTATCTAACAAATTCATTTAAAATGACGGTCCACCAGCGTTCAGCATTCCAATGAAAAGGAAAGGCAGCGGGTCATCAACCGCAACCGAGCTTACACAAGAACCATCGTCGTCGAGGACAGTTGCCGAACAACAATGCAAATGAAAGAAGTACTGGGAATGGAGAGTTTTGTGACTACTGACTGTCTAAGCATCAAATAAAAACTCACCTGAAACCACACCTGTGTCACTCGCTTGCTAAGACCAGTGATGTTAGCTATTCGTTCTAGATCGGCTCCATCCGGATTGCTGTCCACTTGAAAATGTGCCTGCAATTCAAAGTCGAAAGATTTATTTCAGTCAATTTGCTAAAATTAAGGAGAAACAGTTCGCCGTCCTCACTTATTTTTATTCTGTCGTTGTAATCGCACCAGTTTAAACTAAAACCAAAGTCGATTAATTGAACAGAAACTGGTCTAAGTGCTTACTGACTGGCTTAAGTGCAGATATTTACCCTGACAAACTGTGAGGTTGTTTTGCATTCGCGAAACCCATTGGTGATCCCTTCTAGATTTTTAACCTCGTTTTCACGGATCATGTAAATTTTCTTTTCGACCTATTAGAATGGAAAACCTATGAATCAGGAAGTTTTAAAGTCTGTGAATTGATAGAGTAGGCTATCTGGGTTCCGGTACTCATCAAAACCAATCATTTATACGTAGACGTTTATAAGCAAATTTATATTCTATATATTTCACACGTTTATCACTATTGAAAACTTGGACGAAATAAAATAAGCACGGATATTTTCAAATACCTTTTAAAATTAGCAGATGGTAACCGTCAATTGAAGTTAAGAAATTTCTGAGCAATGAAATTGCAGATATTACCCTTCCCACTAGTGTTTGGTATGCTTGGAAGCGATCAACGAAAGTGACTAAGATCACAACCGGTTTCTTCTATTATGAAATCACCACCTTCTATTCGGTGCATTAGAATTATAAGTAAACGGAACTTATTTGAAATAAAAGAAGGAAAAATAGAAAGAGAAATAAAGTGACTATCAATGAATAGTGCGCTATGTATTCAACTCCATTCGTAGGGTGGTGCAGTTGACTGAATGCATATTTGACAGATGCAATGATTTTTGGTGGCTTATCATTGTGTTAATTTAGTGTTGTTATCCACGTAGACAAGTCTGAACCAATTTGCCGATCCCGAATGATGAAAAGCTTGGTTACCGTTGGTAGGAGATCGAGCTGACCATCGTCTATGTATGTCACGGTTTTCAACTAAGGTATACGTGTGTAATGTAGATCAAGAAAACTTCTGGAAAAGCTTCGAAAGTTCAATAACTGACCGCCTCTTGGATGAAACCTCAAAACAGGCATACTGAATATTTCACCACAAAACCTTGTTAATGTTACTGGACTTACTAAAATTCTGAGAACACCATGGAGCAATTACGAACAACGCCAGAATTACGCAAAGCAACTAACAGTGAAATATTGCGCTTAAACAACATTGAACTAATCTCATAGGTTTTGTACTCTTCTAATTAAGTCCGTCCAGCTGTTTTGTAATTAATGGGTCTTGCGAAAGATTTTTGGAAGAAATGTATGGAAGGTAATGCTGCCACCTCAGCAACCTTTGTAGTCATGAAACCCAAAGCGGCATATTCGATTTCATTCTCATCGTCGGAGCACTTTTAGGCAAGAATCTTTGCCGAAGATGAAGAAAGCCATCAAATAGGGTAATTTCACAATTCAAGTGTGGATGTAGCCGTTGAACAGTGCGTGCGAATTTGGCATTGTGTTTTGCAGAATCACTGCCTCTTCCTTTCGGGTTTGACGAATATGCTCATCTCTGCAAAATTAAGGACACTTGTCCAATTCTCCAAGATAAACGTCCCTCAGCCATGCTTTATACTCCATGATGGATAATAGTCCACATCTTGACTATATATGATCAGGACCTCATTTTTAATGCCGCCTGCTATTCAAAGCGCGAATTAACTACTGGCTATGAATCAACCACTGCTTCCTGCGCGAACATTTAGGTCAAGGACCTAATTTCAACTCTAGTTACAGTTCACTTGAGAAACAGATTTACGTCAACTCTAGCCATCAATAAAATGCAGAAATTGGTGCTCTGGAGCACTTCATCTTAACTCATTGAAGAAGTGAACAACAGATTTGGTGAGGTTGCTACACTCTCATGTACAATTTAAAACTGATCCTATCATTTTCAACGAAAAACTTCATAAAATGACACTTTGAAATCATCACAAATAGGAATCATTTTAGCTTCTCGGCCGTCTTTTGCTAGATCGCTATTGTAGACAACATCGGAGAAGATGGATATCACTATTTCAGCTCTTTTCCGCATCTAAAATGAATTCACAACAATGCCAGGGAAACAGAGTTGCAACAGCGCCACTAGAAACATCCGTCCAAAAAGCCCATAGCATAGGCATGCAATGTGGTCTTCAACAACTAACAGTTCACAGCAGGAAATGCAAAGGCTTGTGGAAAGCGTAAAAAAACGATTTTTAGAATAAAAGATCAACATGCGTGGTTGAAATAGGAAAAGTGATTTCAGAGGCACCTTAAACTCTACAAGTTGTAAAACAACGATGACTATTTGATGTTTAGGAAGTTCACCCGCTGCATGTCTCTTTCATTACTCAGCTATAAACTCATTCCTAGAGCGACAGAGAATAAAATGGTCACGCGAGGAAGCAGTTTTGAAAAAAGTGTAGTAGAATCTCCCTAAGCAAATAGCTTTTCATGAAATTCATTTGAAACAGGTGCCATCTCACCAAAATTGTTCACTATCACTCTCGGGAGCTTCATGTGAATAAAGAGTAACAATAAAGTAAAAAAGCTACTGTGACCAATTTGCCGACCGTATGATTTTTACACGTCGAAGATTAGTCAGGCTTAACGAATGCTTGCTGTTCTAGACGTCGCATATGAAAAGTACGAACTCCGCTGGAATTGAAAGAACTGAGACTGATTTATTAATTAAATCAATGCAACGCTCTCCGAGCGAACCATCGAATGTTTAATACTACATGTATATATACACATATGTATATTTATATGTGCGTGTACTTCACTTAATCCGTGTTTATTTATATAGAGAGAGAGGGAGAGAGAGAGAGACTGAGAACCTCCCAACGGTTTATCGCTTCATCGTGGCGAATGGTGTTCCCGGTGTCGCGCCGTAATGTGCAGCGGAGGAATTCATCCTCCGGCAGGACCTCCCAAGCTAAGATGGAGTCCGGCGCTTCCACTAGTAAGCCCAGCCAAGAGTAGAGAAATACTAGGATCAACCAAAGTTATATTGGTATCAAAGTCGTATGGTGGTAAATATCCCTCTGATCCACAAGGGCTGCGACTGCTTGTGGTGGTGATAGCCTGGGACAGACTTTGGCAAGGCTGACCTCGGAGCTCGAATTAAACACCACGGCTGAACCAGCAAAACTCCGAAAAAAAAGATTATTCTAGGACCCGGACAACGAGTGAGGACTTGCCGTCCAACTATTCAAGTAAGTAAGAGACTAAGAGAGCGGGGAAGATATTATGAAACTACAAAGAAAACTTGCCCGCTATCCATTTTTCCTGATCTATGGTTCATGTTGCCTCAACTTTTTATTGAACACTATGAGTTTAATTAAGGGAGATGAAAAGGTTCTTAGTTTTGCCGAATCGCTATCAAGAAGGAGATGTTAGAAATACCATGCATCATGCAACTGAGAAAAGGAGGCTCAAATTTCAGAGAAACATTCTGAGAAGGATTTAGGTCGCAAACATTATAAAAATAAGTGTGATGGATTGGACAAGAGCTGTCAGTGTAGGAGTTTCACGAGATGTTAAGCTTTGAGAACCATAAATTTGATTCCGAAACATTTCACGCAAGACTTCAGATGAGTAAACTAAGTATTAACAAATCAAGCTTCCTTGCAATCTTTCAGAGCTGACTACCTCAAAACGTCCTGAAGTCTTTAATTTCTAAAACCTTCAATCACCAATTTAGCTTGACTACTCAGCACATTAGGTGCTTTTGTCTATAATATGAGTAGTGACGTTCTCGGTGAGTGATTTTGAAATCTGAGGTTGCATAGGATGTAAGTGAAACGGAGAATAATAACATGTCCACAGTGCGCCATGGAAGTGATGAGTACTTCAAAACCAACAAAGAAATATGGAAACGGAAGCCTTGTCGATTGATTTCAGTCCACCGTGTGTCTCCTCGAGCTGCTTTCTTTGCTGAAAGAAAAGGAACTCCTTGGTGGATGTAGTAATTGACTGACGGAAACGGATTAAGTCAGCGTCAATAGCAACTCTTAGTTTACATTATTACCATGAAGAAATATCACCATAAACTACCATATCGCCAAGATTCTATGCTAGATTTAACTACCTCTTCCTTTGGCAAAGATTTTGTTCAGATACCAGCCATATTTAATTGAACCACCATGGAACAAGTCGAAAATTAGCATATCACCTGTCACCTGTATCACCTGTAGTCCCGTTGATCGTCGAGTGACTCGAGCGAGCGCCAGTTAATCCTCCATTTTTCCCTGTCGCATGCAAGAGTAGCCCAGTGGACTCTGCTCGCTTTAAAGACTCATCCAGTATCATATCTTTCTTCCAGACTTTTCGTGAAGAACTCTGACCATCGGGTCGGTGGTCTTCCTGCAGTACGTTTGACATCCCGAGGAATCCAGTCAGTAACAGCCCTTGTCCATCGGTTATCATTTATACGCATTACGTGTCCGGTCCACCTTATCTTCGACTGCTTGGCGTATAGAACGGCATCTCTGATTTTGATCGTTGATGCAGGTCGGAGCTTCGGATCCTATCCCTTACTTGTGTGAAACGGGATACTCCTAGCCTCGTCCTTTCGACTGCGCGTTCGATAACGCTGAGTGATCTTTCATCCTGCTTACGTAGCGACCAAGTTTTTGAAGCATACGTTAGGGCAGGAAGAACCGTTGAGTCGAAAAGGTGGGCACGGAGTCGGGTGTTCTTTGTTCTCTTCACTGCATCCTCGATGCTCTTAAAAGCTCCCCAAGCCGCTCGTTTCCTTCTGCTCAGCTCTGGAGCTAAGTCGTTCATCATATTGATTTCCCGACCTAGATAGACATAACTGGAGCATTCGGAGATATTCGTTCCGTTGAGCGTGAATGGGGCAAACGAAACCAATGCGTTTTTCATGAACATCGTTTTCTTGAGATTTAGTGGAAGACCGATCTTTCCACACGCTTTATCAAAGTCCGCAAGCATACGTTTCGCTTGGCTAATTAGCATATTATTAAACGTAATCTCCACCGCAAATAAAAGGAAATTGAGGAACGGCCAATAATTAGTGACTACAATGTCTATCCGGGGGAACCACGGATTAGAATGGAACGAACAGGGTGAGCGGCTCTCTGAGTTTATCATGGCGACCAAAACCATCCATGGTAACTCGCAATTCCAGAAGCCTCACCGTCAACGATGGACGTGGGAATCTCTCAATGGAGAGTACCATAACGAAATAGACCACATCATAGTAAATAGGAAGTTTTGCTTAACTGATGTCGCTGTTGTCCCAAAATTTTACACGGGATCAGGCCACAGTCTCCTTCGGGCAAGATTTCATTTCCCGCGGAAAGGAGAAAAAGCCGCTAAATTCAAAAACCGGAGTCCCAGAACCACCACAAACTGGGACTTATTCAACTCATTACTCAGCGGTTGGGAAGATTCCATTGTCGACAATATCGAAGAGGAATACGATCGCCTCATTGAAGATCTTCGCGTTAGCGCCATGAAAGCTGGGAGTTCGAAAGTCACCAAGAGACGTCTGTCTACACAAACTCTCGAGATAATACATCCGCGTGGAATCTCACGAGCTGCAGGCAACGGCGAACTAACGTCCGAGCTTGCGAAACAGTGCAGACAGGCGATAAAAGAAGATTTTAAATGGAGAAGAGCAGCAGTAATGGTCGAAGCTGCAGAGGCTGGGAAAAGCATTCGCAAAGTCCGCCGAAGCTTCGCCCACTACAAGACGAAGATGATTGCACTCCGACGCCCGCCCAGACGGAACAATAGCAGCGGCGAGAAAAGCAATGGAGAAAATCATGCTCCGTCTCACTTTCATCGATTTGCAGAAGGCCTTTGATTCAACTGAGATAGAAGCAGTCATGGAAGCCCTTGGTAGTCAAAGAGTCCCTACTCAGTACATAAAGATTCTTCGTGAGCTATACAAAAATTTCACAGCTAAAATTTTACCATTCTACAACGACATTAACGTTGACGTCAAAAGAGGAGTTAGGCAAGGCGATACAATCTCGCCAAAATTATTTACAAACACCCTCCAGAGCGTCATGCGAACATTGGAATGGGATAATATGGGAGTGAAAACCGAAGGTCGGCAGATACATCACCTTCGCTTTGCTGATGATATCGTCCTTATAACACCAGACATTAGCCAATCGGAACGTATGCTTGCAGACTTTAATAAAGCGTGTGGAAAGATTGGTCTTCGACTAAATATAAAGAAAACGATGTTCATGAAGAACGGATTGGTTTCGCTTGCCCCATTCACGCTCAACGGAACGAATATCTACGAATGCTCCAGTTATGTCTATCTAGGTCGGCAAATCAATATGATGAACGACTTAGCTCCAGAGCTGAGCAGAAGGAAACGAGCGGCTTGGAAAGCTTTCAAGAGCATCGAGGATGCAGTGAAGAAAACAAAGAACACCCGACTCCGTGCCCACCTTTTCGACTCAACGATACGCTCTGCCCTTACGTATGCGTCAGAAACCTGGTCGCTACGTAAGCAGGATGAAAGATCACTGAGCGTTATCGAACGTGCAGTCGAAAGGACGATGCTAGGAGTATCCCGTTTCACACAAGTAAGGGATAGGATCCGAAGCTCCGACCTGCATCAACGATCAAAATCAGAGATGCCGTTCTATACGCCAAGCAGTCGAAGATAAGGTGGGCCGGACACGTAATGAGTATGAATGATAACCGATGGGCAAGAGTTGTTAGTTACTGGATTCCTCGGGATGTCAAACGTACTGCAGGAACACCACCGACCCGATGGCCAGAGTTCTTCACGATAAGCCTGAGAGAAAGATATGATGCTCGACGAGTCCCTAAAGCGAGCAGAACCCACTGGGCTACTCTTGCATGCGACAGGGAAAAATGGAGGATTTACTGGCGCCCGCTCGGGTCACTCGACGATCAACGGGACTACAGGTGATACAGGTGATACAATGTCTATATGTTATCTGTCGAAGAACTCAAGAGCAGCTGTCGATATAGCCATCAAATTTTTAAGATAGCATATCTGCTATCATCCACTACTGAAACTAGAAACTATTAGAACTTCGAGATAAATACTACCTAAAGGTAATCATCGCATAACAACTTGCAACTGTGCGAGCAGAAACATCGTTTCGATGCGGCACAAAAGGTCTAGAGAAAAATGTCAGATTCTTTGCGAATATAATTTTACGCCATCTGCGGTACTAAGTGATGAATGATATGCTATGGAGTTCCGAAAAAGTTAAACTGCAGACCGAGGTCTAGCAATTCCATTAAAGAAGAACCGCTCCGGATTTCTTCCTGAAGGGTCAGAATTGGTACCAAAAACACAAAAGAAAACAGAGGCACGATTATGGAATGACAAGCAAATTCTTATTGACTACTCTAGGGCCCGATGATATGACCTACATTCCCTTCCCGTAACTCAACAAAGCATGTACAGAAGGAAAGTGTAACAAGACAACGAAAACCGTGTAAATTTTGTAGAAATGCTCTTCATAAAGTTCCTCTCCCTGCTTTGCTTTTGATCAAGTCTAGCAACTTGAACCATTTTGTTTGAACTTCGAACTATGCACCCTGTTCAAATGCTAGCTAGAAAAATAGGTCTGGTTAGGGAACCTCCTTTCAAGTATTCTTAAATTTACCGAATCCGAAGCGTTGCTTAAACCATCAAAATCAACATCATCATATCGGTGCTTGTTGACTGAGGATGAGATTTGTCTAACCTAAGTAACTATGACGTTCAATGGACTACAGAACAATATAAAAGAGGAAAACTATGCAAAAGTGAGCAGCATGGATCCTACTCAATTCCCTCAAAGAAGCAAGTGATCTGATTCCTAACTCCGCACTCACCTCTCTTACATCGATCCTCTCAGAGCTGATCTATTCCTCTGGGCAGGCAACTCAATCACATCGACGATAACGATAAGGTGAGCCGTAAGATGGGTTGGGCGAACGTCTTTGTGGAACACATCAAGCAGCTGTGTTAAACGGTTGAAACCTACTAGTAAATCACGAAGTGGTACCCACGGTTACGAAGAAGACCATCGCCATGAGATAATATGGTAAGATGTGGGAGCGCGTGGAAGATTTGCTGTGTCCTGCACAACTCGCTCGTTAGCATAAACTGCCCAAATAGGCAACTAATTTGTTTGCTTATACAGTTGCTTTTTGGCAGCAAAAGCAACAATTAGTATTCAAGAATGAACAACGGCAAAAATATTGACAAGCAATTAAGGATTTGGATAGAAAACAAAAAAAGCCAGACTCTGTGGTCACCTTTCTAACCACTGCATTCTGCGTCAATGCACCTTCCGAATGTTGATCGCTACGAAATGAAGATACCTAACGGGGAAAAGTTATCAATAATACTATCAATAGAGCAATGGTAATTGCACCGCATGTGAAATGCCTTGGTTAGAGATGCCCTGCAACATGTACCAGATCACAGAATAGGAATGTTGCAATAGGAACATAGAACATGTTTCTTGTCCTATCTTTCGAGCAAACGTAATCTACAAAATGTTGCACGCGAGGGAAGGAGTCCCTGCTAGAGCGAGACACGTATGCAAATTATAATGAAGTTGGCTCTAGCGTTTCTATTACCATGGAAAGGATGGAGGTTACAAGCGATACAGTCATTTAAGATTTATTAAGATACATAGAATAACCTGTAAAACACTAAGCTGTTCCTCGGCGAATGTTGTTCGTACTCGCTTGATCTTCTGTTTCTGTTGATTGCTGCCTAAAATCGTTCTTTAGTCACCTTGTCTGCAAATCCATCCATGTTTTGGACCAGTCTTGCCCTCTGTATAGATGAATTTGGAAGGGCGAGTTACCTGAGTCGCCGTCGACCAGTTCTACGAAATGTTGCTTGCATAGTAGGCGATTATCTTGCAGTGCGAATTCCTCGCCGGTACTCAGCTGTCTAAAATAGTTATCGGTTAAACTCACTTCAGTTAACACTGAATCATGAGAATGTTCCACAAGTGAAAAAATCTAAAAGTTGATACAAAGAAATTAAGTCATCTGTCTAACGAGGAATGATTTTGGCTTATCTGCTGAGTTACGTTGTTCTTTCGAAAGGTTTTTTATTTGGCAATACACCGACATCAACATTCCATTAAATATTCAATGCCGTCAAGTTGGAACTAAGTCCAAAACATCTTTTTGCCTTCAAATAAGGCTTGTTCTAAATTTCCAAGCTTATATTATTACTACAAAATCTTCGAATAACCAAAAAGTCATTCGACATTCGATGAATAAAACAAATTGACCTACTTTCTGGAGAAGAAAATGTCCTACCGTTTACATTGAGCGCATGCGAAACAAGCCAAATGAAACACAAAGGATCTAGCTCTTCGAACCCAATCAGTGGCATGGATAAGTCGTGCACACGAAGCACATTTTGTACCGAATTGCCTGAAAACAAATCTTTAATGTTTAGTGCCAAATTCCTAAAACGAATCAAGTTTCTAGGGACAACAAGCCCATAGAATGCTCATTTTTATAAATTGGGTTATGATAATGCTTAAAAATTGGCTAATCAGTGGTTCCAGTTCGTGATTATCTTACGCGAGTTCTATATCACTCTATAGAGCTCGTTAGAAAGGGTGGACTAAAACATCTCTGGATCATTTCCAACGTTAAGAGTTGTTACACAAACACTACATCATAACCATGTCCAAGTTGTAGTCTCAAATCCTTTTGTGGCCGGTAATCATAAATCGCTCCTTTCTCACTACAATTTCTATTACAATAACATTTCGCTGATCGAAAAAAAATTTTCTCTATGGTTTGCGAAATATCAGCCTGATGGCACCAACTCTTTGGTAACACAAGCCGATGGCAGTGATAGAGTTTTGTCGCCACCTGACAAGGTTCCTTTTAGAAAGATGCCAAATCCTGCTGGCCTTCTCATTGTTGGATTTTCGAGTAAAGTCGCCGATACTGGCTCTATATTAGGTGAAAGATGAACCATCCATCTAATACATATTAAAGCTAGATAACGAGTGATTGAGGGCTAATGATATAACGCAGCAGAATGTTACTTCACGACCTTATCAAAGATATTGTATAACTAGCTCGTAAAGTCCAGTTTACCTATTTGCACTAACTATCTTCGTAACTCAACAACTGATTTTTTTCGCTTAGAAATAAAGGAATCTTCAGCATGTTTTACTGCGGAAACGATATTTTTTTTCCAAGAAATGACTGCTGCAAGCATTTTTTCTAACAAATGAGATTCCACAGAACGAGAATGCACCAGGACGTTAAAGCTCTTTTGTCACAACTTTTATAAAAAACTCACCAAACCATTAGACAAAATTTGTTTTCTAACATGGAAAATTGTATTTTTAGACAAAACGTTGGCATCTATATTTCTAGTGCATCAATCCCTCTGCAATCGTTTACCACCCTACAGTTTCGGATGGAGTTGGTGAGTACGCAAATTGTATGTACAACTATTGGTTTGTCCCAAATGCATCACAGTGCAGAAGAATGTCGACATTTCCATTCAGAATTCCAGATACAACCAGTCCAATACTAAGCATAGTTTCAATACCAATGTGGTGAAAACATGGTCGCTTGGCAGATGACAAACATTGTTCTGCAACACGAGCGTCGATTGTTGCTTCTTTTGAGGAATGGCACGGACGTATAAGTAATCCAGGTAAAAACCTTGTTAAACCGGCCCCGAGTTTGTTAAATTGAAATTGCGTCGTGCCATGCAATTCATAATGACGAGCAATCTAAATCCATTAAATAATATGGCTAAGGTGTACAAAACCTCTTCATCTTTCTTAATCCTAGGATTTCTAGCGTATTCAAAATGGGTGAAACCTCAAGACAAAATAAATTATTCAAAGGGGAGTGAGGGGAACGAAAAACAAGGAAACCGAACAGATTGCGCAAAGTTCCAGTTAGCTTTGTCTATGGATTTGTCTTATTCAAGTACTATGGACTAGATATTAATCACCACTATTAAACAATTAAAAGATAGTAAACTTATTTTCGCCATTTCAACTGTTGGTTCACAATTTTATTGACGGATACAGCTAGAGGAAATATTAAATAAATATGCGTATATCCAACCTCAACTTCACATAAATCTGTCGTTCTTCATTTTCATCATTCAATCACGTTGGTTTTCATTGATTAATCCATCGATATATTAAGCCCCTATTTTGTCTTCAAAAACAAATCTGCGCCAAATCTGTCGACTCCGAAGGGCTGAAGGGGTTGGGTTGCCCCGAACACAGGATTCAAATAACCACCAGGTTGGGATCACGACTCACCCACTGAGATGCGTGTATTCCAAACCTTCGTTGGCCAATCTAATTGCACTACTAGCATACATTCACGAAAAGATGTCAATTCTTCTAGCGCTGTTTTCGAGGTTCTTACAATCAAATGTTATTCAGTCTATTCGGTATCGTTTCTGTCGGAGCTGTTGTGATAGTAGTACGGGAGCTGTCACCTTCTTCCTCGATCGTTAGTGACGACACATCCATGTCCTTATGGACTTCAAAGCCACAATTGACTGCATCTGCTCAGCTCCTTGACTGTTCCTATCCCGATGTTCTAATCCGTTTTCGGCTTCTTTTATACACAAGTGTTTGCCCGCCCCAAGACGACAATTATACAATTTGCATTTCCATAACATGAACGTGTAGCCATTTATGAACTCGAAATTTGAATATACTAAAAACTGATTTCTATTACAAGTTCTACATCACGAAATCGGCGCAGATCGAGCAGATTGACATAGAAAGCAGTTTAAAGCTAACGTGTTAATAAATTCTACTATGAAATTTTCTTAGGGAGCCGAAATGTGATGGACTACGAGACAGTTTGTTGGCAACGATTTACCACATTGAACCGCTTCTGAGATTTTTAGAAAAAAACTGTTGAGAAAGACACGGTTTTTCATAGACCTTCCGTAGTTTAATAAGAAAGTATAATCGAAGTAATAGTCCCCTATTACAACTGTTAATTATTAAGCTCATAAGAGGAATAAGGTAACTAGCATGAACATTAACTTTACTATGATATTCACAATGATAAAATTCTCAAGTTTAAAAAAGGATATGAAGCTATATATATGACAACAAAGCTTGATTTCTATTCATTACGCTAGAGATTAGTTTGTGCCAACAGTTTAAAAATTTTCCATTGAATGAAAAACGTGCCTAACTTAGAAGTTTCTGGAAAATAAGAAACACCGAGGGAGTTGGTGTATACGAAGATTCACGAAATTCGTTGCTTAGTGGTAAGTCGAAAATGATTTGCGGTGAGATCAGTGACAACAAACCAACCATAGATACCATGAATTTGAACCAAATCCTGTTTAAAATCTACTGGGTCATGCATTGGCACATTTCTACGGCTTAAACGATTCTATGCTTACCCATTTCCAAATTGACGAAGAAGGAAAAGCTGCCAAAATGTTGGGCCAAGTGAAGAATTTTGTAGTCAACTCGTATAAGCTAAATAATTTAAGGACATACACTTAGCTTAGTTTCAGGCTTACGTATTGGCGATATATGTAAGTATTAATGCTAATATCGTTTGAACAAGCGGATAAACGACTATCTACGAATCGCTTAACGTTTGGTGAACATGGTGGTTGAGAACGTCTCTAATCCAGAAATCTGCATCACGATATCGCATAAATCAAATAATAACCGGTTGTACATCAGTGCTAATCGCCACTACCGTAATCATGCTAACAAGCATGCATGACGTAATTAAACACATTGACAGATGCCATGAACGTCCAGAGACAACTACCCAGATAACTGAAGCAAATGAGTTGTGAATGAGATTTCCAGCTGAGGATAATTTTTGAAGCGGATAACTGATAACATGACGAGAACAGAACACGACTACAGTAAACTTTGTGGTAGCTCTTCACGGTTTGTTATTTTTGCGGATTTCATAAAAAAAAAATAAAAAATAGCAGTATAATGACGTTGAGCAGTGGTTTTACCACGCAATTTTATTCGAGTAAACATTTAGTGATCTTGCTGAATTTGGCAGTCATGGCTAGTTTCAAAGAAAGGTCTGAGAAGATAAGATTCTTGGAGAAATGTTCTATTTTTGAACACTGTGTACGAAAAATGCTCCCCATGTAAGTGAAGGGTTTCTACAGTTGGCTACCTAAACACCTGTACACTCGATGAAACCGTTTTTTTTTCCTTTTTTAAGAGAGAAACGGATTGAATAAAAAATGCATAAAAACATAAATAGTGAAATAACGACAAGGATTTAACGGGAAGCAATGAACCAGATATTATTCCAAGCACTAAATTTAAAGCAGACTGTAGCACTTTAGCGCGCGTTCACCTGGGACGCTACGGATGTTAAAACTGTTTGGATCTCTTATTGTGTTTTCTAAATTTCTCGTCGGTGCAATCCTTTGCCTGAAACACACAGCTTGTTATTTCTGGAGAAAGTTGGCTTTTATATAGACAAATAAAGGTGTCAAATTGCGAAAATATTTTGATATATATAAAATATTGTACGGCGTTTTAAGGAAAAGGAGCATGATTTGGAGTAGGAAAGCTGAGTGAAAAGACTCTCCATTCACAGCAGTACAAATGCGCAAATTTTTACAAGGATCGCTGGTTTTTAAAACCTTCCCATAAATTATAGGATTATGTACTACTGTGCTATTGTTCTGCTTCGTTATTGTATGACAAAAATCATCGTAATCACCACCGTCATCATTATCGTTAACATAATTGAACGATTTGCTGTCATTTGTTTCTTGTTCGAAAAACGGAAGCGCCGCCGCATTGGCTGGCAGGGGTGACGGTTGAGAGGATACGGTAGCGCGTGGCTGATTAGGTCCTATGGGGCACGAACGCACAGATGTCAAGAGAGCAGCTAGAGTTAACGGATTGAGTCAATTAAATTACAACAGCCGACGAAGCATCGTTTTACTGAGAAGTAGGAGAAGGCGTCACGTACAAATACCACACCACTTACCGTGCATAGCAGGTCTTACACAGTGTGTTGCCTTCACGATAGAAACATGTATGTTGGGATTGTAGTGAAGAAGTACATGACGCACACCGCAGACACGATTCATGCCAGGATCTGAAGATCACAAAAAGTTCATTCGGTCGTTGATGTGTCTCGAAACCAAAATTGATGTCTTACGTAGAGCCTTTGAGCTCAAACTAGCATGTCTTCATATGTGACCGTTTTACACTTACACCTTAACCAAATCTACAATCGCAATGAGCTCTGTTTAACATTCGAGTATAATACCAAACCATAGGTTATAGTATGTCTAAGTTCAGTATTGGATACTTTTAACTGCTACCGCAAACTTTTGTTGCGAAACTTGTTTACAATTTTTTTAACATCGTGGAGCAGCCGCTTCACTTCAAGTTCAAATCTGATGGAAATTTCTTAGTTCAAAGCGTAAAGAATTAGAATTGACTGGAAGAGATCTATTATACAAGTGCCAATTTAAACCCCAACAGCGACATGTAGCGCGTCGAACTGGTCATGGAAATCTTATTACAAAAAATTGTTTGCCTTTCGGAAAAACAGAAAGGAACTACCAATGTTATAACGTTGATAAGGCGATGCATTTTGAGGCACTCACTCTTCTTGCTAACCGTGTGCACTTTTTATACATAACTCTCTCTATTCCATTATCTGACAGAAGTTTTGTAGTAACACCTATGTATCTACAGTGTGAACGGCGAATCAATTCAATACCACGAAACAAAGAGCACTGAGCTACGAGAATGACTGGAAATAGCTGCGAATATTGTAGAAAAACATGGGTGCAGTAAATAGAAAGTGCACAGCAACCTTTTTTGGATATGTGCAGTGAAAAGTATATATCTGGTAGCCCTACTATTTAATCTTCACATCATCAGAAGTGAGAATTCAAAGGTCCAACAGTTAATGTTAAGTTAAAGTATTTTCATCTATTTAGATTGTCTTACCTTCCGTTTACAGTGAGCAATGTTCGTTCATGAATAGCACGATCACAACCGGAACAGATTTCCGCTTTGTACTAAAAGAAAAACTTTGAATCATTGAATTGAAAATGAGTGTTCTTGTTAAAGTAAACTATGTAACCATATCCAGATCTCAACTAGAGAATTTTCGATTCAGCATGGGTGGAAATTTCTAGAAAAGCTAAATCAATTACAACTGAAAAATGAATTTTTTATAAGTGAAAAATTTAGACACAGATTTTTGCAAAGGAGTAAGAAAAAAAAACCAAAAATACAGAATCTCATTTTTCTGCAAAGTTTTAGTCCTTGAAATAGTAAAATAAAAATGAAGTAAAATAAGCCTAAACGATGATAGAGTGTAAGTGAAGATTGACTGGCGGGGTGGCAAACTAGCTGAGATACCTTGAAAACAAAACTTCAAATGTTTATAAGCATGTTCATCAAAGAATGACGAATTTATTAATCCTGCTGCTATTCTGAGTAGCCAGTGAACGGTGAGAGCTGCAGATCTGCCAAAAAATTAAGAGACGCTTTGCTTTCACAATTAGATAATCATTTTATTAAAGGACGTATCGATTTCATAAACTATATGAGCACTGTATGACGTCTAAAAACAACTAATACAAATATGCTTGATCCTTAGGCCTTTTCACTGAGTAGAAATGGTACTTCAAACAGATTTGGAATCGAAAAAGGAATGAAAGATCGATCGACGAATATATGGGTGTCGTTGATGGATGTGAAACAAAATGCTTCGTTTTCAAGATTCTTAGAAAACGAATTTTGACTGCAGCGTTGTCGCTTGGACGAAAATTGAAAGTTGTCGCGATTCTATTAAGTATCTTGACAAAGGCGAAAAAAGAGACGTTTCGCCGTTGTGCTTCGCGGTCATACCTGTGCTAACTTTTGTTGTGATATTAGCTAAAGTAAAATCTTAAATGATAAGCTTCATCCTTCGCTAAAGTACATTAATAGTTTGTTGTGTGTGTAGATTATATGACGACATTATTAGTTTGATTAATTCAGCTTGAATTTACTAGGGTAACACAACAAAAAGAAGATGAGGGATATGTCATGATGAAGCGAATGGATTTTTTGAATATGAACTGAAGCAGCAGGACCACCATGGTCCACATATGAAGCGACTGGTCAGGGGACCTCTCACCTTGAGTGGAGCCGCATAGACGAAATCTTCATCGCTATTCATGCGGCTTGCACAATCCTGGCCAAGAACGAATTGTCGCACGTCCGCCGTCGACGCGGCAAAATCTGATCGCGGTACAAGAGTTTCCGGCACGGCGACAACACATTCAGGTCGCATCACGACGAAATCTGCTCGCGAAACGGAAAAATCGGTCGCGAACGCGGTTGTGTCCACGAAGCAGCTCTGATGAACCTCCATGAAGATGCTCTAACGAACCGCTAACGAACCAACAAACGACCTAACGAGCAAATCCAAAATGGGCGGAGTAGACATGCCCCGCCTTCGCGGCGCTATTGGATGCTTCTATGTTTCGGCTTCGCGATTTGTGCGTTGTGCGATAGCAACTTCTGTAGATTTGTTCTTCTAACAGCGATGCGCTTGCGAATTCGAAGAAGTCTGTAATACATTTTAGGCCGATTTGACGCAATTGCGTAACCTCCAAGCAGTGGCTGTCCAGGAGCTTTCCAGATTCCACCAAAAACTGGTGCCTAATGCGAACAAGAAGAACGATTAACATTTGAATCTTTTTGAAACTCTTGCATTCCCCTAAAAGTAATGCTTTGATATCTTACATAAAATCTGTCCAGTTGGATTGACATAAGCCGTTGGAATAACAAGCATGTCGGATTACTAGCATTAGGGCAAAGAGATGCAGTAAACTTGGTGTCGATGGACCAATACCAACAACACATGGTGCATTTTTCGATGATACTTAGCAAGCTGACACCCGACTGTAGTATTCTTTGGCTAATTCCAGATGTCGAATTAGCACCAATATTCAGCAACACCGTTGCTAATGAGCTAATCGCTTGAAAAAAAAAAGGGAATGACACTTTATTGAAAATAAGCCAATAAAAACCACAGACCAGAGAAAAATATTGTGACGCAATTAGCTTGTCATTAGAAATAAAGTATGTCTAATCGCAACTTAATTCATGCTTGTTTTGGATAATGATAAAAAAAGGATAATAGTGGGTTCACATTTTAATAAAAAACATCATATAGGAAACAAAAGTTTTTCTGGTTAATCATGACTTTAACAAAAAGTAATTGGGCAAGTGCGTTAACATGAGCAATAAAAGGCATATGTACCGCTTTGGTGAAGGATAACGTACAACATGCCCATCGTTTTTGGTTCGATCTCGAGCTATGCGCTAGCGAAGTAAGTCCACAATCCCTCAGAGTAGGCATTATTACTATAATTGTCTAGGAGAGTGATACACCGGTGTGATACATAAGTAGGGCACTGCAAGTCGCTCTGTAGGTTACATGTGACATCACACACCTCATTTGTGCTATGTGTGAAGACGAATGCAGTATATAAGTAAGGTAACTCAAGCTTTATCCCTTAAAGGTTTTTAGACGTCAAACGCTTCATTCATTTGCTCTTTAATAATAACCATGGTATGCTAGCATAACATCTAACATCTCACAAGTTTGCCATAATCGGTAGGCATTTTATGGCTGGTTCGATACTTTTGTGCAGCAAACGCGACTAAATTGAATAAGCTGATCGATGTAAATTGAATTACCTTCCGCTCAAAACATCGAAATCTACGAAATCACGTTAAACACCCTAGGACAATGCCGAAGATGTGAACTACTACATCAGCAAGTTGAGCTCATTGTTTTAATGGGATCAATCTTATGAAAAGAAGTTTTTTGTTGAAATCTGTTAGCATCAAATGATCAGATAAATTCTTATTAATACGCTTCTAATGTCTTTACAAAAGAAACTTAGTTAAAGCTAATTTAACGTGGAAAAACCATAGTGACGAAAAAGACAGGCAAAGACATAACACATGAGTGTGCCTGGGACATTTGTCTTTCAAAAATGAGAATATTTTAAATCCAATAAAGAATTTCGTCTGTTCCGAAATGTTTCTTTCGGAAATTCAAAACGATTTCGAAAATCGTCACCGGTCTGTCTTCATGCATGTTTTTTTGCAAGCAAAAGAATTAAACACTTCATTAAGAGAATAGATCTAAAACTACAGACTACAGATGAGGAATGTCAGTAAGTATTAAGACGTTCGGCGCTGACCAGCCCGTTGAGGATATGCTATGCGGTCGGTTCCATTTGTGTCATCGTAGAGAAGAGTGAATGCGATTTGCCCTATACGATTACTTCGGGAAGCTGATCGATCTGGCAAGACAGTGTCTTTTACCCTTCCTGACAAGTCTTCTCCGAATTCGCTAACTTCGAAAGGTTGGATTGCTTCATTCGCCCAAAGTGCGGAGTGGAACCAAAACCCACCTGTGTTCTGCATGGTATTGCGCTACGCGCTCGCAGAAAGAGTGGTTGAATTAATGCCTCCATACTGGATACACTCCGTAAGAGATGCATATTCTCATCGCCAGTGAAAGCAACGAGTTGACAATTTTTACAAGCAACCTTACAACAAAGTTTGAATTTGCTGTTTTCTTTTTCACCACTTTTTGTTCTGGGTTTGTTCGTTATTCTTTTCCTCAAAAATCAGCAACGTTTATTTCCTTAGCAACAAAGCATCGATAATATTTATGTGGTCCAGATAAGGATAACCATTGAAAATAAAACAATTAGCTCGATGAAGTAAAATATTTATATCCTTGAAATGTTCTGCGGCATATATGCCTACAGTTTTTTGGCTCGGTGTCTTGAAGGTGTTGCTCAGACTGCAACCCACGACAACAATTCATATCTTCCGCTAAGCTCATGTGCTCTCCAAAACTGAATCTAGTTCCCAAGACCGACTTTCTGTTAACTTCGGCATTGATTGATTGATAATTCGATGTTTTTCTTCAATAAGCAGCTACGAGGTTGTTATTATAGAATTTATGAGGATACAATAGCTGACGTTTCTGCAGTTTCACCTTCTTCAGAGCCCACTATTCACCTCCACAGGGAATCCTCCAAATACTGAACACAATAAGATTCCTTCGGTTTGCACTTCAGTTGCGCGTACATGGTGTCCTGTTTTTTGCATCGAAGAGAGGCGCGTAGTAGTCGCGTTTCGATGTCCAGTACTAGTTGGCTATCCCTCGGTAGGCCGCATACTCGTATAGTCGTTTTCGTTTAATGAAATTCGGCACGACTTGGTGCTTCAGGCAGCGCGGAGAAAGAATATCGTTCGTCTAGCTAAGACAATTTTTTGTCTTAGTGACAGGACTTCTTTTACTAGTCGGAAATATTATGCTGGCACTTCACGTAGTAATTCCTAAGTTCTAGTTCAACATTACCTCGGATACCCAACCAAGGATAAATCAAATGAATTCTACTGGCAAACATGGATAGCTAACTGCATGTGGTAGCGAGCTGAGAAAGCATTAGTAAGGCAATCTTGAGCCTTTACAGAAAGAAATCAGACAATCTCGAGTAGTAAACTTCCAGTTAATTAGAAATTATGGATTAATTGAGCAACCTGAAGCATAGATAATATTATTTGACATACTCTAAAAGAGGTTTCAGCCTATTTTCTTGTCATTTGTTTTTTTGCCATGTTGAATAGAGCGCCAATTTGTAAAGGGTAAAAATTACCGTAGGTGAGTAACCTGAACGAAAGAATTGAAATTAAGTGACTGAAACATCGAGTTCCCGAACAGGATAAAGGATAAAGCTCTCGGCGTTGATCAAACCCTGAGGGATGCGCCATGCATTCGACTTCAGTAAGCATCGTTGGAGGTGATTGAATGCATATCTGGCCTTTACAATGACTCGCGGTGGCCGGCCGATGTATCGAGCCAGTGCTGCTATCCTCCCAGACAAGTCTGGTACCAATTTGCCGACCCCGGAGGGATGGAAGGCTTGGTGGGCCATGGGCGCATTTTCACGTGCGCGCCGCAGTGGCGCCTCCAACCACTGCGCCACACGCGCCCTTCAGTTCCCGAACAGTTAGTAAAATCCCCTGAAAATCCACGGATCTCCCTCACATGAGGGATCTCAAGGCGATTAGTCGCGAGACTAGGTGGCGCGCCCACAGGTGGCGGATAGGGGTTAATCGAGGAAAAAAAGCGACCTTTGCTTCCCTGAGACGCAGGTGGATCCAGGGGATGGATTGCCTGTTTCTGCTGCGCCGACTTGGCACATACTTTCTGTACTCGCTAGGAGCGTTCATGCATGCGTGTATGAGTGCGTTCTTGCTTTATGCGGTTTGTATTCTACGAGTGAAGTCGACCAAAAGCCTGCAATCAAGAAACAGGGAAGTATATAGGAGGAGGTTAGGAGTCGCCTCAAACAATTACGCTCAATGTCCACTCTGGAAGAGCTGGCAAGCTAGCCGTGAGTATAACCAGACCCCACGTTCAGAGCCCAGCAAGCTATACGTGGGTATCAAAAATGCTAAACACAGTAAAAAAAAAAAACGGGCCTCATTTCGCTGACCCCGAAAGAGACCCCAATTTCGCAGCGTTGGGCAGGAAGAGTACAGAAAGGCTGTCAAAATCTCAGGGTCAGTCGAAGCTGCTTGGATCAAGAACTATGGTGACGATCTGTAATTACAATGCTAGTACACCTGCATCCGAGTGCTTGATTGAAGACGTGCTCATGCAAGCAAGTATGATAAGGTACGACGTCATCGGCGTGGACGAGAGGAGACGAGGCCACCCATTCAACGCCGTCTATGACACTGGGGAAGAAGTGTTCCTCGGAACA
Organism: Angiostrongylus cantonensis; assembly: GCA_009735665.1. Lineage (NCBI taxonomy): Eukaryota > Metazoa > Nematoda > Chromadorea > Rhabditida > Metastrongylidae > Angiostrongylus > Angiostrongylus cantonensis. Next base: position 70 of record MQTX01000232.1, on the reverse strand, counting down.
TGATACATGAGAGGTGTTGGCGGGGTCGGCGTTCCCGTCAACACGAGTTTGTCCATGAACGTCAATTAAT
>MQTX01000231.1:296138-345802 GCA_009735665.1 Angiostrongylus cantonensis | reverse complement strand
CTATTTTCATATGCCAGATTCAACTGATACGGTAAAACGGTATCACCTGTATCATCTGTTATCTGTAAGATTTTATTTCTCGTGGAAAGGAGAAAAAGCCGCTAAAATCAATAACCGAAGTCGCAGAACCGCCACAAACTGAGAATTGTTCAACTCATTAGTCGGCTGTTGGGAAGATGCTGTTGTCGACAACATCGGCAAAGAATATGATCGGCTCATTGAACACCTTCACGTTAGCGCCATTAAAGCTGAGAGTTCGAAAGTCACCAAGAGACGTCTGTCTCCAGAAACTCTCGCGCAAATACGCCAGCGTTGACTCGCACGAGCTGCGGGCAACCGCGAACTAACGTGCGAGCATACGAAACAATGCAGACAGGCGATAAAAGAAGACCTTAAAGAGAGAAAGCAGCAGTAACGGTCGAAGCAGCAAAGGCTGGGAAAAGCATTCGTAAAGGCCGTCGAAGCTTCGCCAATTACAAGACCGAAGTGATTGTACTCCGAAGCCCAGACGGAACAATAACAGCGTCCAGAAAGGCAATGGTGAAAATCATCCACGCATACTACACAAATCTCTTCGATAGCCACGTTCACTTCCCGCATATGAAAGAAAAGAGGATCGATATGTTGTACCACCGGTTCTCCCTTCTAAACTCCGACATGCCATTTCGGCGGTGAAAAATCGAACAGCCCAGGTCCGGACAGGATAAGACCAGAACACATAAAGAATCTTTTGCGAGTTCTCTTAAACACACTTGCTCGGCTCTTCACACACTACCTGTCTGAATGTAAGGTCACTACTCAGTGGAATACCAGCAAGTCCGTGTTGTTGTTCAAGCAGGGCGACCTACACGATATAGTCAACTATCGCCCAATCTGCTTGCTGTCTGTCGTCTACAAACTATTCACTCGAGTCATCCTAAACAGGATTGGCAGAACGCTGGTCGAAGGACAGCCATGTGAGCAAGCAGGGTTTGGAAAGTGATTTAGTACGGTGAACCACATTCACACGAGAACAAGGCTCACCGAAGTGTCGCGAGAGTACAAAAGACCGCTCTGTCTCACTTTTATCGATTTAAAGAAGGGCTTTGATTCAGTTGAGATAGAAGCAGTCATGGGAGCCCTCAAAAGGTCCTCGACTAAATCTCACGAAAATGATGTTCATGAAGAACGGATTAGTTCCGTATGCCGCATTCACGCTCAACGGAACGAATATCTCCGAATGCTCCAGTAATGCCTATCTAGATCCGGAAATCAATATGCTGAATGACTTAGCTCCAGAGCTGAGCAGAAAGAAGCGAGCGGCTTGGGGAGCTTTCAAGAGCAGCGAGGATGTAGTGAAGAGTACAAACACCCAACTTCGTGCCCACCTTTTCGACTCGGCGGTACTTCCTGCCCTAACGTATGCGTCAGAAACTTGGTCGCTGCGTAAGCAGGATGAAAGATCACTCAGCGTTATCGAACGTGCAGCCGAAAGGACGATGCTAGTAGTATCCCGTTTCACACAAGTAAGAGATGGGATCCGAAGCTCCGACCTACGTCAACGATTGAAAATCAACGATGCCGTTCTGTACGCAAAACTGTCGATAATAAAATGAGCTTCACACGTAATGCATATGAATGATAAGCTATGGGCAAGAGCCGTTAGTGACTGGATTCCTCGGGAAGTCAAACGTATTTCGGGAAGACTACCGATCCGATGGTCAGAGTTTTTTACGAAAAGCCTAGAAGAAAGATATGATGCTCAAAGAGTTCTTAGAGCGAGCAGATCCTACTGGGCTACTCTTGTACGCGACAAGAAAAATGGAGGATTTGCTGCTGGCGCCCACTCAAATCACTGGACGACCAACGGGACAACAGGCGATACAGTTGATATTCTTCACTGGGATACTTTCATATCCAGCTCTGAGAGCGAGGTTTATAAAGCTGCAAGCTACCATAAACCGTATAGGTCGTTGTTACAAGCTCAGAAATTCGCCCACCGTGCTCGTTCCATTCTAATCTGTGCGTTCCAATGTGACCTTTTCCAGGTGTTTTTCTAGGTCCTATCTCAGCGTTAAAGTCACCAATCCTGACAGTGTATGGTCTTCTCTGTAGAACTTCTTCAAGTCCATATGGAACGCTTCGACTTCTTCTTCGTCATAGTTTAATGTCGCTGCGCTGACGACGGATGTGTTGAACCCTAAACGTGTGATTCGGTTTCTTGGTTGTTCCAAGGAATTTATGATCATGGATAAACTAGTGCTGGCGAGAATGCCGACGCCGCCGACTCTTCTATTGTCGCATGTTCTGCGGAACACTTCTTTTCCAGTTTCGTAGACAGCGCTGAATAGGCGGCGTCTTCTCGTCTATGTCGATCCGATAACGTTGTACCTCATACTTCTTGCTTGCGCGATCATCCCCTCTATCGAGTGTTCAGACACAAGCCAGCGTGTAATGTTGGTAGATATCTGTATCTTAGTTCTTTACAAAGTAAGTAACCTAGAGCGGCTCTGAAATTTCAGCAGTATCTCCATATGCGCCCCGCTCTTTCTGCCGTAATGAGGGCTCTCTCAGCATCAGAGGAATAAGGCTCACTTGTTTTACTACACTTAGCTTTTGACGCCCCCAAACAGCTTGCTGAGCTGTCAACGTGGTGGCTGGGTATACTCTAAGGTACCTTGCCATTCTCTCATACAGTGGACTTATTTATTAGGGGAAACTCTCAGCCTCCTTTCATGTAATTTCCAACCACTTGGTCGAAGAGTTTTGGTCGAATTTACTCGTAGAACGCAATTCACATAAACGAGAACGCATCCACGCACCCATGCTGAATAGATTCTTGTAAACACGGAAGGCATGTGTCAATATGCGCAGCAGAAACATGGACTCCACCTCTTGGATCCAACTTCGTCCCAAGAAAGCACAAGGTTACTTTGTTCTGTGACAAACCTTCCATATGCCACCTGGAGACTTGTCACGTTGTTTCGTATCTAACCGTCATGAGATCCCAGGATAGGATGCGGATTAATATTGCCAATGAGAGAGGACAGTTTTTGTGTAGCTAATGCAGTGGCGTACACCGGCTATTATGGCATTTTCGAAAATACTAGAAACAAGGTGTTCACAGGTGTACAATGCCCTTCATATATCAGAGTACCAACTCTATTGAGTAATTTCCCATGTAACAAAGACAAGACTTTTTTGGCTCTCACACACGTCATTCAGCGGTTCAAAAGATTAAAGGAGTTGGTAAAAATGAATGAAAATGTTGTAGTAATTCTTATTATAATATTGTTTGTTAATTGTTATTGTCACTGTTGCTACTGTTTTCAATCGCATATGCTAGGCGCAGTGGATACAGGTGCCCAGGAATAACCGTCTTTTTGTACACCCACGTAAGTCACTGCGTCGGTTAAGTGTACTCAGTCTCCGATGCTACGAATAGGGTCAAACACGAGACACCTTCAATATAACCAACACCAAACGATTCATCGTTTCATTGTTTTCACTCGTGTTTATTTCTTTTTAGTTTGCTGTTCACATCATGACAGTTAGCATAAACAAAAAGGACGCTTCAATTCTGCGACATATTCGTCGTTGCTACGATGAAAAACAACTATATAAAAACCTATCCATATAAGTTCTCAACAAAAATAATCAAGTCTGTTCCGAAGCGGGACGAATGGTGGGAGAGAATTTGCGCCGACACTATAGTTACCCACATAAGATGCATGCGATTGAAATCTCCTCGGATGACTTAGCACAATTGTAGCCTTTACGTCTGGCGAGCCGAACATTCTGTGCCCGTTGCAGCTTGTTGGCCGGACTGCGAAGGGTCATGAGGACACAGAGGTCCTGTGTCCTTCAAACGCCGCCATCTTGGCGCCACATGAAGGAAAACCATTGCCCTGGCCATCACTGCGCTCCCATTCAGTGCAGCAGCTGACCGCTTCTCCTCCTACGGCAGTTCCTTGTCCCTTATCCACCTGACACTGCACTCTTTGTTTATGACCACAATAAATTTCATGGCAGACTTGTTTCCTTTGTTAGCTGTATTTCATTACTAGAAAACGAGTCATAATTCTTTCCATCTAGCCCCTATCCTAACATCAGTCGCAGTTGCACTTCTTTCTTCTATCATTTATCGTTTATTCGATTAAAGCACCAAAGCTTTCCATTTAAATAGCCCGTTTTTAAAAAGAATCGCTGCTGTTCAAATATACTTCCCATTTAACTGGCAAATTGCTGATTTACTTTCTTTTTTTACGGTCTCAGACCCAAGACGCCAGAGCAGGAAGTACCTGGCGCTTTTTAAGTAGAAGGAGAACCTTGTGACTCTGTTACAAACAAGAACGCAATAGTTAATGTAATAGTTTGCCTTTAATTGGATAGGTTTGGACTTCTTCGCAGTATAGGGAAACCTATTAGTGGATGAATATTCCGCTGTGCATCATAGGAACCCACCAAGCCAGAATGAGTCCGTAAGCCATTAAGGCAAGTAGGATTAGTGGAATACTATGAATGAAACGATAATGGTGAAATGAAAATACCAGTACGAAGCACTTCTAAAACCAGTCGAACTCAGCGCTTGTGTTTTATTGACAATGAAATGAAACTAGTAGTTTAATCAGCCTCTTCACCATATTCTTCTTGTGGAAAGATAAGAATTAGTGATGACTTAACTGTAAAACAAAAGGTGATAATCATTCATAATTAAGACTGCATATCATTCTAAATTAGAAGATTGTTTTCTTAATAGACCATCTCATCACCTACTTCTTCAGTTACATTTTTCACCGACGGACACCGAAACATCGACGGCCAAACTGGTTGTCACAAATCGTCTAACGATCATAATGTGTTTTTAAGTAATAAGAATGCAAATTTAAATGACAAAAGGTATCACAGCCGTTTATTTCTTGTATCTAAGTTAGTTGGTGGATAGCAGCCGCACAGAGTACTACATAGGCGAGGACTCCAGGTTAGGCCGAGGTTAACAGAAAGTCGGTTTTGGGAAAGATATCATAGCCCATTTTTTGAGGTGTTGAGGCTTTATTCTTCCCACTTCTCATCCGAACCACAAACTGACTCGTCTTGATCAACCACACATCCTTCAATCGAGCATCGTTGTGTTTCGAAAACTACGAAAATGCACATTTTTGTTAATTTTAACCTATTTCACCATCAAATATCAACTTTCAAACTTATATAAATGATTGGGAATGCGAGTGTAATTGCGTACATTTCATTCATTCCATAAATACAACAATGACATCACGAATTTGACCCGTATTTAACAACTTCCAATAATGCCTTGCAACCATGCAAGCCCTGATTTACAGGGATGCCACATCGTTTACAGAATAGTCGCAGACGAATATTAGCTTTCAACGAAGTCGAGCATACATTCTTGAAAAAAAAACACTTTAAGAAGAAGAGAGTAACGTTGACGACGTTTTTCAATCACTTGGATCAATGAAGTTCGAAATGGGTTTCGCTGTCAGCCCATTCTGGACGACTTGTAGACGAGTTTCCTTGTGTAGCAGTGGTGTGCCCTAAACTAACGACTAAACACTTGCAAGAGCAACAAATTGATGTACGCTAGGTATGATTGGCTTAATGCCTATTCTTTCTTATCTAGCCAACTACTGTTATATATTCTACAATATCCGCTTGATTAACCAAGGACTGGATTTCATGCATGGTTTTACTGAACTTCGCTGTAGAATTACCGCATTTTGCGGCAGAAAAAGCAAAAAAACTTCTGTGTTTTAGATTCAATTTTTCTCCTAGCTGAGGATGATTTGAAATACAACTATAAAGATGCTGAGGTATCGGCAAAGCCTGAAACTTGAATTGGGGTTCGAATGCTTGGTCACCCATTCAAGGCGATCGCGTGCCATCCACCACACCAAACGATGTCCTTCCTTTTCCCAGTCATGTTTTCACTCTTTCGCTGCTGTTAGTGGTGATCACCCATCAACGAAAATGGTCTGGAGAGCACGAATCGGCATTGAATCCTGTTAAGCTGAAGCTACCGTCAAAATCACTCACAATGTTTTAACTTCTTAAAATAAATCTCCTCTTCATTTTCGAGAAGCATAACGTTCGCTAAAACAGCTGAATCTTTGGCGATTCTTCAGACAAGTCTACTGCTAAGATCACAAGAGTTTGTTAATCTATCGCTACTGTTCATTCTTTACAGCTCCTCTTACCGTATATTAGAGTATCAATAAATTCTAGGAAGTTCTAGGAACTTAAAATTGATGTTCCAGATTGAAATTTATGGAATACAGATAGATTTAGATAATCGATTTAATGTGGCGAGATTTTAGTACGGAATGAAAAGTAAGAGCTTTTCACAGAAACCTTGTAGTGCTGAGACATATATATAATATGTTGCTCGACAAGATTATAAAAAATTCGTCAGACAGCCGGAATTCTGCGATAAAATTTTTTATTTGTAGCAATTTAAAGAAAACTTAAACTAGGAAATTGCTGGAGGAATGTATGACTATTCTTTGAACAAATCGAGTCTTCGAAGGGAGGAGAACCAAATGACATTCGTTCTACTCGTTATTCGTCTGCATTCAAACACCTCGACACGAAGGCGAAGCCGCCACATCGAGGCGAAAGAAAAGCGTGGACCATCGACTCGGATCATCGGCTCTGATGAAGACGAAGACGTCGAAACGTTAGCCGATAATAAATCTTATTATCAACCTCGTGTAAGCTCATCAAGAAAAAATACGTATAAAATTTTCTATTTGTAGCAATTTAAAGAAAATTTAAACTAGGAAATTGCTGGAGGAATGTATAACTATTCTTGGAGCAATTCGAGTCTTCGAAGGGAGGAGAACCTAATGACATTCGTTCTACTCGTTATTCGTCTGCATTCAAACATTCGACTGTTCTTCGCCCTTAAATTCTAGTGCTCGAAATTTGCGTTCCACATGAATGATATTCTTGTATTATCGAAGGATAGAGCACTTAGCGTTGACAAATTCCTTAGGGCTGTTCGATGTATTTGACTGCATTCGTAGAATAGTAAATAAGATCTAATGCAAATCTGATTGGCGCGATGACCTTCAGCTGTCTAGTAATCTATCAGGACTATATTTCACCCTCCCAAACAAATCTGGTGCCAGTTTGCAGACTTCCGAATATTGGAGGGTTTGGTCAGGCTGGGGCGCGGTGATCATTTCAGCGACGATCACTCTACAACACGGTATCTCTAAACACTATGCTACCTACTTCGTGAATCGGCAGAAAACTTTTCAAGCATTATTTAGGGCAAGTATGTCAATAAATTGATTGAAAAGCTACCTATTTATTATTTATTTAGCATAGCATAATTTTTGCTGTCAGTTGTTTCATTAGTTAGTAAGCGATCCGATTGTCGGTGGATGTTGTTGAACTTTGTACAACGACTGAACTTTACCGAAGGGCGGTCGGGTAGTCTGTCGGTTGTTCGGTCGTATCGCACATATTGTCGTTTATTTTCTTCTATAACTGTCCGTTTACTGTTCATTTCGTGTGTTACCTGGCGACCTCTCTATGTTTGCACTCTCGTGATTCGGTGTTGTCACTATATATCTCACCCTCCTTCTCTCCCTCTCTCTCTCATTTGCCATCACATCACTTCATTGTCGGCGAATTTTTCTGCGTCATCGTCATTACTACCGGCATCATCACGAGCAAGCCGTTAAGTGGCTGGAATGCCGTTGACATCGGAGGAACAGACACGTTTCCGTTAACACTTCCCGCCTTTTTTCTGCCCTGCTGTTGTTTTTTGTACTTGTAGAGTCTGTAGGTTCCTTTCCCGCCGAAATGAACTGGTTCGTTGTGATGTGGTGGCGTACCGTGATAACACGTTGTCTATGCATAGCATTTATCTAGTTCGATGCAGGTGCATGTGGAGAGACAATCTGACTTCTTCAGGTTTTCTCTATTCTTCTGGTTCGAAAATTGCCTTACATATACATAAGAAGTGAATAGAATGTTGCCATTATCCGTATATTTGTTATGGATAATGTTCTGCATCAAAAATCCGATTTCACCATGAAACGTTACAGCTTGGTCGATAACTTATCATGATTCTGCCAAACTGATCAATTGAAAATAAGAGGCAGATAGCGCAGCAGTAGTGATATCGATTACCAATAGTACGGTGCTAGTTCAACTCCACACGGGCCCACAAACCACTTCACCCTTCCGGGACACCGAAATTGGTGTCTAAGTTGTCTGGAAATATGTCACTCTTTTCAATCCAAGTGGGAACGCTTTAGCACGGTTATGTCAAGACTCCAGGGAGAATCGAGTCGATCTACATTCAAAAACAGTCATGTTGGAAGGAAAATCTTTAAGTAGTGACCGAACTCACACTCAAAGGGTTAGAAGAGCTTCGTGGATGGTGGTTGCGAGAAACGATTCGTATGCAAGAAAGTGCTAGGAACCACATCGTGAAAAAAGGATGGTGTAGGATAAAATAGAAAAAAAAGTACGGTGTAGCTCCGTTCCATTCATAAAGAAAACCATTCTATGTTATATCAATAGAGACTTTCGGAGAAATTTTCTTTGTATCTCATATTCAATTTCATTTTTTCTTAGTACTACTTTTATTTTGTACTCGTATTGATTTCCTTTCTCTTTGTTTTTCTTCTTCTCTTTTTCTTGTTGTCTTCATATTTTGGTTAAGGCTGCGCCGATTCGCTAGTGAATGCAAAAATGACGTTAACTAATAAGAAAGCAGTGCACAAAGAAAGAAAAATCAGTAGAAATGCAATATTTCATGCAATTTTGCAGAGTGTATTTCATTATTTACCGTTTACTTTACACAGACTTTTATAAGCGGATGTGTCGCATTAATGGTTTTTCTCATTCGTTTCAGTTCCTATTGATATTCCAAGCGTTATTCTCGTTAGGACTTCATGGCTAGTGCTTATGCCTGCTGACGACCACATGAAGTACAACATCCGGTATAAGACCCAATCTGAGAAGAAGAAAATCACTCCGATTCTAAGGCTGGACTAAGAGTAAACTTGCTCTAGAAGTCGTCATCATCCTAGAACAAACTTCTCTACAGTTTGGCAAACCCACATCGATTTAACAAGAATCCGTAGTGACTTCTAGTGGTAGTGGCGGCTGTGAGTTGGCCTGGTATTGCCTCTGGACGTGCTTCTTTCGGGATTTTCGGATTGGAAGAAAAAAATTACCCAGGCAACAAGATAGGTAAAAAAGAAGAGTAAGGTTCGAGGCGAGATGTGGGTGGCCTTATGCGAAAACTTGTGTTAGAAGCCGAACTCTGTAAAAACAAGCCGTCTAGCTAGGTATTCGTCATGCCATGTCGTCGTTATCGGATCTGTTAAATAAGCTAGGTATATGAATTATTAAGATCCCCCTAGCTTCATTTTTTGCACTAACTGAATCTTCCTACGCTGTTGGAAATCACAGTGATAGGATTTTTACGATGTTCAAATATTTTACTTCCTGACATAAGCACTTATATGTTTGAGTTTTTATTGGTGTACTGAATCGGTTAGCAAGCAGACTTGTTCCTGTTTATTGAACACGACTCGATCATGGGCGCGTGCGGCGTAGTGGTCGAAGGCGCTCTGCAACAAATACGTGGAATCGATCCCAGCGCTCATGGCCCACTAAGCCTTTCATTCTACTGGGGTCTTCAAATTGGTAGCAGACTTGTTTGGGACGATATCAGCACTGGCTCGATACATCGGCAGGCCACCGCGAGTCATTGTAAGGCCAGATATGCATTCAATCACCTCCAACGATACTTAATAAAGTCGAATGCATGGCGCATCCCTCAGGGATTGATCAACGCCGAGAGCTTTCTCCTTTTTATCCTTTGTCATCATAACCACATCTACTCGGTTCCTTCTATGTCTGCTAAGAGAAACATAGGCGTTTTCTTAGTTTATCGGTAATACAGTGAACTACAACTCGTGCATTATTGTGAATTCGCAGTGAAAACACCATTCATATTTTCGGATATTCGAGTACACTCGAGTAAGTAAGCGTCCACGCATTTGACTTCTTATTAATGAAACTAGTCGGTTTCTTAAACGGCCTGTCACCAAAATGGATGAATCGGTTTTTTGTGAATAATTTTATTCTCATTCGAATTCGAATATTGAAAAATTCGAATCGCACGGGTTTTCAGTAACACTCTTGAAGCGTTATGCTTTAATTTGCAAACCCATCCATCATATCGAAATGAGAAATCGCTTAGAATCGACGTCACAGAGAATTTGTTTGGTGATTTATCAACGGTGTCCTTGTCGACTGTGCAAACGTTCCGTTATAGCCGCATGTATTTAATCCGTCACCTGCTCGCTATCATTATCTCGGCACGTTACCGTGTCTATGTAATTGCAGGGTTTCGTTCCAAGACCAAGCCCAATCCTCTGAGTGAGTTCGGAGATCTTAATTTGCATTAACGAAGGATTTCTTGCCCTAGCATTGTTTTCATTCTTTGAAAACACTCTCCTTCAATCGTAATTCCTCTTATTCATTCTCTTTCTCCCTAGTTCCGTCTTTTCTTGTGGAAGTCCTTATCCAATAAAGCTGTCAGATAGTTGTATAAAGTTCGTAGAATGGAAATGAATTCGGTTTCAGAAGCAAAACTCACTTTTCAAATAGAATTTCCACCATCCAATGACGCCAAATTAAACACGAAGGTTAACAAAACATCAGCAAACACTTACCTGGTGATTTCGATCTGATAAGCATCGAAAAGCAGACACATACTCCTTCCACCTTCAATCGCGCAGACGTTGTTCTTTAACGCTTCAGTTTCGGTTTCTTGTTCTTATCATACAAGTATAGTTATAGTTACAGATGTACACCCTAGTTGAACCGTACTTGTTTAAATTTAATATTTCAACTAAATGGCACAGGTGATCTATATTTATAAAGCACAGGAGACGCGTGATTAAAAATGGCCTGCTCTGGACCAAGCAAGCTTATTGTCCCGTTAGGGACCGGAAATTCATATCCCGTTTGTGTGGTAAAAGCTCCTAGCATCCAAAGGGACAAAGGGCTTCCTGTAGTGAAGAACGAAGAAAACCCTTATATAACTACTCCAAATACTAGCGGTAATCTACCCCTTTATTGACATTTCTAAAGAGGACCAAAATCTCCCAGCAGCTTTATCGACTCTGGCGCAAGCTCAAACCCAAACCCATACTCCAACGCAGACCCGCGATTAAAGGGAGTACATGCACTTTTTCATTTTCTAATTTCATATATATCCTTATTTTCAACTTAAGTAACAGTGTGATTTTTTGTTGAGGGTTTTTCTGGTTTTTTTGCCAACATTGTAAAACATTCATTTTCTTAAGTGAGATTTTTGCCCACACAGTCCGGCGATGAAAAAAATCCTAATTTTGTCGATTTTCTCTCAAAAAACACCACGCGTCCTAAAGTAAACATTATTGCTTTACTTTGGGGACATTTAGTGCTTGGGGGACCAATTTCGGTTCCATTTGAGGTCCTTGGGACCGCACTCTTTGGCTCACGCATTAATTTTATTGTGATGCGTGTTACCTTGCACACCATCGTACACCGGACCACACCTTTATAGCCTCGTAATTATAGCTTTTCGTATAAACGCTGAAAGGCCTCCATGCTTTTTCTGTTTTTTTTTATTTTCGGCAATATATAGATTTCATGTCTAACATTTTCCTTTCATATTTTGTAGTGGATTGTTAACAAAACAGATTTTTATCTCAGTATAGCCTTTTGAAACTTCTGAATAAGCCGTTCTGACCACACCTGATCCACAGTAGGACGTGCATCAGGAGTTCAGTAGGTAGCGTTCAATTGTTGCTGTTGAAGGATGCCGCCTCTCTCGTCTGAGACCTATACTTACACAGCTCGATCGCCTCGTTGCCGATTCGTCTGAGACCTATACTTACACAGCTCGATCGCCTCGTTACCGATCAGTTAGTGGCTGAATTTTTCTGAAAAAGATAAATCACCAATACAAGCCAATACAAGCTGTGTATCGAAAGATTTGGTGCAGACCAAATTTACACTCAGGAATTTGATTATTTTGTAAGGATGACGTGAATGTTACGATGCATCACAATATGATTGATAACCAGTCACGCAAACATTTCCCTACACAGTGCTATAAAGGCGATTCACTTAGGTATTTATATAGCTCGTCTTCAAATGATATGCGGCCTCCATCTCGTCTCTCTAATCACTTCCTCGTCTAACAACCGCCATTCATGGAAACAATGGATTTCATGCATTGATCCTTGAGGATCTGCTATCTTGTCCTAATCGAAATATTAAATGCTGACTGAGGAGTTACTTGGAGTTTCATGAAAGCCTTGCAAGCACATTTCTAGCTACTTCTCATAGAAAGCCAATGGCTGTTACTGTTTGAGGGAGGGCCTACTGCTTTGTGACTAGGATTCTTCCAGGATGGTAATGGTTCTTATCATCAGAGCGTCCCCAGAAACTAGTTCATCAGTGGATCGAGGACGGTTTAGTGGGCCGGGTTAAATTTGAAAAAAAAGCACTTGAAGCATCATAAATTGCGGAAATGTCTCAATTATATGAAGTGAGGCTAATTTGGAACCTATTTATTTTCTTCGCATTAGATGCGATTGTTCCTATATTTACAGCTATTCATATTTTACTGCAACTCTGGGTTATTCGGTCACTTTGTGGAATTGATTTGAACTGAAATGTATTTGGACACTAAGAACTGAGTTGAATTTCACTTCATACTAATGTGTTTGTCGCCGCACTGTCGCTTAATGTCGCCAGTGATTCACAAAGAACGTTGACACGATTTGGAAACCTCGATAGAATACAAGGACGATGACAAGATGAGGCGAAGAGTGTCCATCCGAATTGTGTCCACGACTTATAACTGTCACATCGTCACACGTTCGCGATTCGCTACCGTGCGACATCGCAACTTCAGTCGTCCTCGATGTGTCTGTTGTGATTATTCTTGTGATGTCGTCGATGATACATCACTTGTTACAATCGTTTTGTTTTCTGATAACTCATTTCATCAGAAAACGCTAATGCCTCTTCGCTGCCGCCGTCGCCGTCGCGGCCAACCGTTACCGCAGCGGTAAGCGCGTTTCAGCGGATGTGAATGTAAAGGTTTCCTGAGAAACTTGTTACTTTATGACTGGTGACCAGCTTCTGATGGTTTGTAAGCGTAAATTCGTCTAGCTATATAATTTTTCTAGCCATCTGTCGTCAGTTTTCTTTTCGCCATTCGTCCAGTCCAAGGCGAGCTACCTCTCATTTTCGCACAAATACCTTCAGTAGTTCAGAGAATATGGATACGGTCACTGTGTGACATCTCAGTTATTTAAACTCCGTAGAAACACCGTATGTTGTTGGTGTTAGTTACTGTTCTTGTCGTTCTCATATGTTTCTTGTGCTAATATCAATAAATATGTATGGTTATGTGTGTATCTATATGATATCATTGTTATTAAGAATAAATCGTCTTGAAAGAAACTTTTGACGTCAACAAACTTCTGCAGGTAACAGAACATTAGAAAATATTAGCCTGCAACAATCAAATAGTCATAAATGCGTCGTTTTGTTTCTCGGCAATGGCGAGGTTGTTAAGCATACGTTTACTTTCATACAATAACAGACATACAACACAAGAGTCGTCAACCATATGCGACGCTGATCAGCGGCTCTTCCTCGGTGGAAGGCACGTAGAAAAACGGCTCTGAAGAAGGCGATTCTGCAGAAACGTCAGCTACGATTGTGTTGTATATGTGTTATTGTATGGAAGTAAACGTATGCGGTTTAATAACCTCTCGATTGCTAAGAAAGAAAACGGCGCATAATCCAATGCCGAGGTTAATCGAAAGTCGATCTTGGGAACTGTTACGAGATGTATTAGCAAATAGATATATATTGTTACTTTGCTCTGCTGAAGTGGAATAATATTATATTAGAAATCGCCGGATACAGTAATCGATAGCAACATATATCTTCTTTTTTTTTGATAAATCTTCTATTTTGCATATATGATGAATCTATAAACGATTAAAGAACAGCAATTACTCATTTCCATGTCTTTGGAGTTTTATTCCGTTAAACCTCCTAACGGTTTACCACCTCATCCTGGCTGGAAAGTGTTCCCGGGTGTCGGATTGCGATGTACAGCGGAGGATTCATGCCCTGGCAGATTCTCCCAGGCTGAAAAGGAGTCTGGCGTTTCCAACAGGAACCCTACCTAAGGGTAAGCGAATACCAGAATCCGTCACTGTCCTGTTATCGAAGTCACATGGTGACAAATCTCCCTCTGATCCACAAGGGCTGCAGCTGCCGGTGCTGGTGAAGACTTAGGGCAGACTTTGGCCAAGCTGACCTCGGGATTCCAGGGAACCACTATGGTACCCAAGATCGACTTTCTATTAACCTCGGCATTGAATTATGAATTCGTCGTTTTCTCTCTTAGCAATCGCGAGGTTGTTAAACAGCATACGTTTACTTCCATACAATAACACACATACAACACAATAGTAGCTGACGTTTCGGCAGAATCGCCTTCTTTAGAGCAGTTTTTTTCATCTGTCTTCCATCTAGGAAGAACAGCCGTACCGCAGAAACTGTACCACTTTTTATTCCTTTTACGAAGTATGATGTTGACAATTCGAGTGATTATATTATTTTTGGTATTATAATAACTCCAAAGTGTCCATTTTCTGTCAGCGTCTTTCCTAAGATATTTTGCCATGAATTCTGCCTCACACTTCTCGCTTACCTTCCAGTATTCTTCAGGCCTACTACTTACTAAGTCAAAATTTCATCATCGCTGTATTTTATGAACAGGAAGCATATGACCTCGAGGAAAAGAAACGTTTTCGACTTGGAGGATCCCTATCGTTTTGCGGTGTATTGTGTCTGCTTGTTCGTTTCTCTTTTTGTAAGAAAGGTGTCATCCTTCTTTTTTCCATAGAATTCAAAACATTTTGATTTTTCTCTGGTTTTGATATCGTGGTGATTCTCCTACTCTTTTAATGATTTAAGATCGAAAATGTTTTTCATCTTTTTTTATCGTCCGTGGAGTTTTTGGGATGTCCGTCTCCTTCCGACGTTATATCGAAAGGAAATTCTTTTAGTCAGATAGTTGCACTTTTTATGAAACACATGACATTTTTTTAACAGCTCCAATGCGGAAGTAACACTTACTTCTCAAAGATGTGCTATGTTTATGGCAAGCAAACGAATCATTGCTAGCATCTGCAACAGCCGTACTGAATGACGTTGCAGTTCCGTCATTACCATATTCAGTCTAATTTCTTTTTTCTTTTAAGACGCTAAGACGTCTAAGACATCATGTCAATCACCGAATAACTCGAGCAGACCCCAGTAAAGTAAGTGTTCATTCGTTCCCTCTGTGCATCAGAACTGCATAGTTGGCCCAGATCGTTGCATTTGGCAGTGACCATCATGCTTTCCAGATCAAGTCCCCTATTTTTTTCTTTTTTTGTCATTATAATATCCTCGTGTAGCGCACTATCGTTTGCTGCTGATGTTGAATGAACTAAGTGTCTTGTTTACATTTAATGATACGATGTGATGCTATTTCGCAGCCATCAACGAATTTCGTAATGGATTTCGAGTAGATTACTCATAGTCATATAGCTCGTCGCCAAATAGTAAATAAAAGGTTAATTCTAATCAAAAGCTGTCATTTTCTTGCCTTTCGACAGAAGTTAACCCATTAGTTGCAGTCTTCGTCACTTCCATGACGTATTGACTTACGTTTTCCGTTTGTGCCCAGACCTACTCATGCCTGTATCAGTACCAACGAAAGGACTTTCAATGCGACAGAAATCGATAAGACGAATGCCATGGAATTCAAGTTTCGGCGGTTTCTGGAGTTATCGAAATCGACATCGGTTATAGTTACTAATTCAAGAAAAGAATTGGTTAACCAAGCAAGACATCGTCCTATTGATGAAATACAGGCTTAACGCCGTTTGTCACAGTGGAGAAAAACCATGACTCGGAATATACTACGGTAGAGCAGTTCGCGGATATAGTATGCTTGGCAGTAAAAGGTTATCCATTAACATTTTAAAGTCAAAGACGGAATCTAGCGGTTATGAGTAAAAAGATGTGTACGAATGACGGCCTATATATTCTTCGATGAGTCCCTTGTGAGATTAATTAGACAGAGATGAGATCGAGGCATCTTTTGTGAAGTTAAAGAAGTTGTACAAAGACAGTCTGCAGGAGGCCAGTAAAGAATCGTCGTACGTCAAACAAATCACGTCAAACAATGATGAAGAAGAAGTGGAAGCGTTCTATATGGACTTGGAGAAATTCTATAAATAAGACCATACATTCTTCAAGGTCACTACTGGAGATTTTAACGCAGAGAAATGGACCGAGAAGAACGCCAAATTGGGACCATCGGATTAGAATAAAGCATGCAAGGTGATCGGCTGAGTTTATCATGACTGCTGAGACCACTCATGGTAACTCTCAATTCCAAAAGCCCCACCCTCAACGGTGGATATGACAGTCTCCCTATGGATATCAACATACCACACCATAGTAAACCAAAGGCTTTGCCCAACCTAGTGGCTGTTATCCCAAGATTCTACACGGGATCAAGCCATCGCCTTCTTAGTGCAAGATTTCATTAATAGCGGAAAAGTGGAAAAGTCGCTAATTTTAAAAACAAAAACGAGGTTCTGAAACCATTAGAAACCGGACTTGTTCAATCCATTTTCGTTCCCGGCAACATAGACGAGGAATACGATCGGCTCACTCAACACCTTCACGTTAGCGCCATGAAAGCTGACACTTCGAGAGTCACCAAGAGACTTTTGTCTCCAGAAACACTAGCTGATACGCCACCCTGGAATCACACGAGCTGCAGGAAATCGCCAACTCGTGTTTGAACTTCCCAAACAATGCAGACGGGCGATAAAAGAAGATCTTAAAGAGAAAAGAGCATCAGTTATAGTCGAAGCTGCAGAGGCTAGGAAAAGTATTCGCAAAGCCCACCGAAGCTTCGCCAATTACAGAACCAACATGACTGCACTCCAACGCTCAGACGGAACAGATACAACTCCCAGAAAGCCAACTGACAAAATTATGCAGGAATAGTACTCGGATCTTTTCAACAGATACGTCCTCTTTCCCTAATATAAAATAAAGGAGGATAGATATCTCGTACCAGCGGTTCTCCCTTTCGAAATCCGACATGCTATTTCGTTGGCATATAACCGAACAACACCAAATCTGGACACCTGAAGAACGTTCCGCCAGTCTTCGTAAACACACTGGTTCGGCTCCTAACACGTTATCTGTCCGAATGCAATGTCCCTATTCATTGGATGACCAGCAAGACCGTGCTACGGTTAACGAAAGGTGACCTCCACCATATCAGCAACTATCGCCCGATCTGTTTGCTATCTATCGTCAACAAACTTCTCACTCGAGTCATCCTAAACAGGATTGACAAAACACTGGTTGATGGCAGCCATGGGACCAAGCAGGATTTCGAAAGGGATTTAATACGATGGTCCACATCCACACGGTAACAAGACTCATTTGGAACGCGTCTGGAATGATTGGTCTTAGAATAAATCTCACAACAACGATGTTCATGAGGACGAGATTGGTTTCGAATGTTCCGATGACGCTCAAGAAACGAATACCTTCGAATGCTCCTGCGACGTCTATTTAGATAGGGAATTGAGCATGATAAACGGCTTAGTTCCAGAGTTGAATAAATGGAAGCAAGCGGTTGTCCAGGCTTTCAAGAGCATTGAGGGTGCAGTGAGTAGAACAAAAAATACTTGCCTCCGTGGTCAACGTTTCGGCTCAATGATTACTCTTGCCTTAGCGAATGCCTAATGGTCATGCTTTAGCGAAAGAACACTCAGCGTTATTAGAACGCGCAGTCAATAGGACGACGCTAGGAGTATCCCGTGTTACGCAAGTGATGGAAGGACGATCCAAAGCTCTGACGTACGACAATGATCAAATATCAAAGATGCCGTTCTACCCACACTCGAAGACCAAGTGGATTGGACGCGTAATGAGCATGAACGGAAAATAGTGTACAAAAGCGGATGCTCAACGATTCCCTAGAGGCAGTAGAACCCACGGGGCTACTCTTGCACGCGATAGGGAGAAATGGAAGGTTTACTGGTGCCCGCCCGAGTCGCTCGGCGATGAACGGGAAGACAGCGAGGTGTTACAGGTAATACAGTTGATTTATTTTACATGACTCGTCATCATATCTATCGTTTGGATCCCAGCATTTCTTGCATTCTATTCGTCTCCCTTGCCTCGCATTCATCACCCGCAGTGTTCTTCGAACACCCGCATTGTTTCACTTGCTGCTTGAGGATTTATTCTTTCCTGTTAATGTCATAGAATGCTGGTCGATCAGTTCTATTCGCAATATTGGAGATAACCGGGAGAAGGCGTTCTTTTATAGATTGGAGGAGGAAGTTGAGGATTGCGCCATTGCTTCCTGATCGATGGCATCACTAACCGATGCGCACTACCCCTCCGTGTCATCTTTAAGCTGTACGAATTTCAAGAAACTGTCAACTTGGAGCTTAAAAAGCCTTATTGAATCCTGATAAGCTTAAAAACGCTTACAAAAAAGTATGTTCTTTTTAACAGATACAGGGAAGAATGCCGCACAAGTACAAAATGCCGGTCTGTCATACTTGAATCGATTTGAGAAACGTCTTTGATTCCATAAGGAATGAATCTACCGAAGTGTCGACCTAATGCAGCTATCCTCCCAGACAAGTCTAACGCCAATTTGTCGACCGCGGAGGGATGGAAGGCTTGGTAGGCCAAGGACTTAGGATCGATTACGTGTGTGTCGCAGTGGCGCCTCCAACCACAGCGCCCTCGCATTGAATCATCAGAGCTATTTTTTGTAACACGGATACAGTGACGAATATTTTTATCTCTTACTACGGCTGCGTGATTTTAAAGAAGAACATCACGTAATTGGCTTAACAAAGGAATACGTCACTGTGATAATAGGGCCGTTGTTTATTTAAACATGTCTGAGCATCAGACTCTTGAAGTAAAAGCTTTCGAAAATTCCTATTTACTCCATTTCTACAGCAATAAGATTTATCCAAATACGAATCAGGTATGTGACAATGAATGACGGTGCCACAGCCATGTCGGAGTACCTTTTATGTTGTACTAGTTATCGCTCGTGTCACCTGGATGACTTTTAGTCATCGAACGGACTCCAGTAGCCTAAACGAAACGAGGATCACCACACTTTGTTATGATGGCTTCTCCATTAAATTGTTTTTAGAAAGCAGGTGACCACAGATATCTTGCAATTCTCTGTTGTAGCATTGACTTACCTCTCTCTGCAGTCCCGGATAAGCGCGTTTAACTTTTACTCAGCTTGGTTGGCCGCGCTGAGTTCATTCTTTCGTTTTAGGTTCACAGATCGTGTTTTGGTGCTATGGAACATCCAGTAGCCACAAAAAGCGATAAACTATTAGGACACGGAATATGGGTGGCTACGAAGAATTGTGGTGGTACCTAAACTCGATTTAGTTTCGCTATGTACTGTATTTACCCTGGCATTTGTGCAAAACGCGCTTGGAATGTGCTAATATAGAAGAATAGTGGATCATTGGTCATAATGTGTTAAAATTACGGATTATTGGCTTAATGAGAAATAGGATTATGATAAAACAGGTGCAGTATCAGGCTTCTATACAAATTTACTATTTCCTATTCTACAAGTGGTGCCATTACTGGTGTATTCGTAAAGGGTAGAGGTAGAACATATTACGTCGATCTATCTACTAAGAATACATCATTACATTCGACCTCACTCGGACTATCGTGCAGATGGCCAAATTCACAAAAGAGCCATACGGTGGCTTATGAGAGCATATCCATGTAATAGTGCAGTATTTTAGATCCTTTCAGACAAATCTAGTACGAATTTTCCAACCCCGAAAATACGGAGGGTTTGGTTTATCGGAGATACGATGTCGTACCAGCGACCATGCATCTGTTCCAGGGCATCTCCAACCATTGCGCTATACGTACCTTTATTTCACGATATATATATATATATATATTTGTTATTACTATAGTGGTTTGAATTCTCTCCGCTTAGTCAATAAAATCGACCTGGCCCTTATCAACTACGGCTACCAAGGCACACACACCTATACAGAGGGCACGAACAGCCGTCAGCAACGGCTTGGCTCTTCTGATGGCAGCAATCGATCGACATCTAGAATATTCATTAATTTGGAAATTCTAAGGTGACACCCGTCTCTCTACAACGCTTATCGTGATTCTAAAGCAAATTCTATTGATTGTAAACGTCATTAAATTCTTCTTCTTTCATGTCATCCATTCATTTTTGTTCCGTTTGTATTTGTTTTCAGTGAAACTGTGTTTTCCTGGGTTTGAGTTCGAAGGTTTTGCTTTTAAAAACAGAATTTTAAGCAGCCACATTTAGCCTCTATGTTATCAAGTTTTATCTCATTCTTTCAGTGGCAAACATCTTTTATCTCTCAATTATTCATTACATCACTCCCTTTTAAATCCGCTTTTCTGTTTTTTATCATGTTTTAACAATTCATCTCTTCTGTCCTCATCATTTTTACGTTTTTTTTGTC
This sequence comes from Angiostrongylus cantonensis, assembly GCA_009735665.1. Taxonomy (NCBI): domain Eukaryota; kingdom Metazoa; phylum Nematoda; class Chromadorea; order Rhabditida; family Metastrongylidae; genus Angiostrongylus; species Angiostrongylus cantonensis. Next base: position 325,151 of record MQTX01000231.1, on the reverse strand, counting down.
ACACTCCTCCGCACATGAGGATCATTTTTAGTTGTTTATTATTGCTCTAAAATTATTAGAGATATTTTAGAAAATAGCTTCATTGTCCGTTTATTGCAGATGATTAGCTCGGAGGCGTCGTTAGGTGCCGCCGCCCCCTCGTATTTCAGTCAGTCTCCCTCGGAAGAAGAGTATATGGTGAGTGGGCTGTTGTCAACACATTGATAACGATACGCGTTGCTCTCAATGCACATGCGCACTGAGTTGGACGATATTTTGAGCATTGCTAAAGCAATATGAAGTTAAGGAATTCTGTCAAATGGTTAGTGGAGCCAAACATTCTGAGGATCAGATAACAACTTTTCACAGAGTGTAAAACATTTTAAGATTGTATATCCTGAAATATGAGACGATTACTGTGGATTTGATCTCAGTGATGTTACTAATTTGATTTCGTTTCAGAATCACAATGCTTTTGCTCAAACGTCCTACTCCTACCAACCGAACATGATGTGCGGCATGCAAACACAAACGAATTGCTTCGGAAACTTTTCATTCGGTCTACCACCACAAATCCCACAATATCAGCAGGTGATTGATTCGCTTCATTCCAGTATGACATGTTTTCTGAAGACTTAAGAAGAAGAAAAAAAAGAAAACAAAAAGAAAAATAAAAAAGAGAAGAATAAACAAAAGAGACAGCTGCTATTGTCAAAGCATACTTCACAATTTCTCAGAAATTGAACATTCAGTATAATTATTGGTACCGACAACATTTTTCACATACAACCCACCAGTGAACATTGCTTTGCCGTCTCCGGAGGGATGGAAGGCGTGGTGGGCCACGAGCGCTAGGATCGACTCCACGTGCGAGTGACGCCTCCAACCACTGCGCCATACGCGCCTTAATTTATTAGTTTCTCATTGTTTCTCAAATTTCTATTAACCGTATTAAATGCACTATCATCGTTGAATTTGTGTTCGTTTCTCTCAAAATTCGAAATTTTGGAAAGTGAATATGTCCTAGAATCCTTATATAGGTTACAAGATGCCTTACTCCCGCATCAACTACGAAGACATTTGAACAATTTCGTGAAGTGTAACGGCTATTGAAACACCCAAACTTGCATGTTAAAAGGATTTATCAAGTGCCCAACTGCCAAAAACTTCCGCTTTTTCTCATTGACATTAAAGAACGACCATAACTTTTCCATAAGGGTTAACTAACATTTGTTGACTGTGCAATAGTGGAAAAGAGTTGTTCGTATCTTCAATCAAATGCTGTCCGTCATTTTTGGTGGTTAATTTCTCTGGTCCAACTTTTTCTCTCACATTCCAGCCACCTCTATCGCATGTGGCGCCGGTTCCGTTCGACGATCGTCGACTTGCCGCACCACCATCTGTGAACCAAAATATTCCAATGCAATCGCAGATGATCCAGAATTTTTCAATGCCGGCTTTGAATCCGTCGATACCACCACCGTTTATGTTCCTTTCGTCCAACACCAATGGTGCTGGTGGTGGACAGGCATTCGGTGCATCGGCGGTCGATTCTTGTCAGCAGATTTCACATGTGCTACAATGCTATCAGCAAGTAGGACTGTGTGTAAAACGAGATACTCCTAGCATCGTCCTTTCGACGGCGCGTTCGACAACGCTGAGTGATCTTTCATCCTGCTTACACAACCACCAGGTTTCTGACACATACGTTAGGGCAGGATGAACCATTGAATCGAAAAGGTCGGCACGGAGTTGGCTGTTCTTTGTTCTCTTCACTACATCCTCGATGCTCTCGAAAGCTCCCCAAGCCGCTCGTTTCCTTCTGCTCAGCTCTGGAGCTAAGTCGTTCATCATATTAATTTCCCGACCTAGATAGACATAACTGGAGCATTCGGAGATATTCGTTCCGTGGACCGTGAATGGGGCAAACGAAACCAATCCGCTCTTCATGAACATCGTTTTCTTTAGATTTAGTCGAAGACCAATCTTTCCACACGCTTTATCAAAGTCCTCAAGCATTCGTTCCGCTTAGCTAATGTCTGGTGTTATAAGAACGATATCATCAGCAAAGCGAAGGTGATGTATATGCCGACCGTCGATTTTCACTCCCATTCCAATGTTCGCATGACGTTCTGGAGGGTGGCTGTAAATAATTTTGGCGAGATTGTATCGCTTTGCCTAACTCCTCTTTTAAAGTCAACGTTAATATCGTTGTAGAATGGTGAAATCTTGGTTGTGAAATTTTTGTACAGCTCACGAAGAATCTTTATGTACTGAGTAGGCACTCCTTGACTACCAAGGGTTTCTATGACTGATTCTATCGCAGTTGAATCAAAAGCCTTCTCTAAGTCGATGAAAGTGAGACAGAGCGGGCTTTTGTACTCTCGTGATACTTCAATGACCCTTGTTAACGTGTGAATGTGGTCCATCGTACCAAATCCTTTTCGAAACCCTGCTTGCTCGCACGGCTGTCCTTCGTCTAGTGTTCTGTCAATCCTGTTTAGGATGACTCCAGTGAAAAGTTTGTAGACGACAGACAGCAAGCAGATTGGGCGATGGTTGCCTATATCGTGTAGGTCGCCCTTCTTGAACAACAACACGGTCTTGCTGTTCTTCCACTGAGTAGGGATCATGCATTCAAACAGGTAACATGAGAAGAGCCGAGCCAGTGTGCTTACGAGGACTGGCGGAAGGTTCTTCAGATGTTCTGATCTTATCCTGTCCGGACCTGGTGCTGTTCGATTTTTTACCGACGAAATGGCATGTCCGATTTCGGAAGGGAGAACCGATGGAACAGCATATCCCTCCTCTTTTATTTTATAAGACAGATGATGGACGCGGCTATTGAAAAGATCTGAGTAGTAATAGTGGGTGATTTTCTCCATTGCCTTTCTGGACGCTGTTATTGTTCCGTCTGGGCGTCGGAGTGCAATCATCTTGGTCTTGTAATTGGCGAAGCTTCGGCAGGCTTTGCGAATGCTTTTCCAAGCCTTTGCAGCTTCAACCATTACTGCTGCGCTTCTCTCTTTAAGATCTTCTTTTATCGCCTGTCTGCATTGTTTCGCAAGCTCGGACGTTAGTTCGCGGTTGCCTGCAGCTCGTGCGAGTCCACGCTGTCGTATTAGCTCGAGAGTTTCTGGAGACAGACGTCTCTTTGTGACCTTCGAACTCTCAGCTTTCATGGCGCTAACGTGAAGATGTTGAATGAGCCGATCGTATTCCTCGTCGATGTTGTCGACAACGTCATCTTCCCAACAGCCGACTAATGAGTTTAATAAGTCCCAGTTTGTGGTGGTTCTGGGACTACGGTTTTTGAATTTAGCGGCTTTTCTCCTTTCCGTGAAAAATAAAATCTTGCACGAAGGAGACGGTGGTCTGATCCCGTGTAAAATTTTGGGACAACAGCGACATCGGCTAGGCAAAACTTCCTATTTACTACGATGTGGTCTATTTCGTTATGGTACTCTCCATTGGGAGATTCCCAAGTCCAGCGTTTAGGGTGAGGCTTCTGGAATTGCGACTTACCATGGATGGTCCTGGTCGCCATGATAAACTGAAAGAACCGCTCACCCTGTTTGTTCCATTTTAATCCAATGGTCTTAATGTCACGTTCCTCAAACGATCTTCTTGGTCCGATCTTGGCATTGAAATCTCCAATGATGACCTTGAAGAATGTATGGTCTTCTCTGTAAAACCTCTCCAAGTCCATGTAGAACACTTCGACTTCTTCCTCGTTGTAGTTTGATGTTGGCGCGTAAACGACGAAGATTGTCAAAGCCGTTGTTGATCCACATCTTTTTAATCGTGAACGTCCGATTCGGGTTGTAAGCTGTTCGAATGAATCGATGTTCATGGACAAACTCGTGTTGACGAGAACGCCGACACCGCCCACGCCTCTACTGTCGCATGTTCCGAGGAACAGTTCCTCTCCAGTGTCATAGACAGCGTTGAATTGGTGGCGTCGTCTCATTTCGGCTAGGCCGATGAGCTCGTACCTTATCATTCTTGCTTGCATGAGCAAGTCTTCTATCGAGGACTCGGATGCAAGTGTACGTGCATTGTAGGTACAGATCGTCACCATAGTTCTTGATCCAGGCAGCTTCCATCGGCCCTGAGATTTTAGCAGCCTCTCCGTACTCGCCCTACCCAGCGCTGCGAAAGTGGGAGCTCTTTCGTGGTCAGGGGAATGAGGCCCGTTTTTTTACCGTATTTAGCATATTTGATACCCACGTATAGCTTGCTGGGCTCTGAACGTGGGGTCTGGTTATACTCACGGGTAGCTTGCAAGGCTCTTCCAGAGTAGACATGGAGCTTATTTGTCGGAGGCGACTCCAAACCGCCTCCCATATACTTCACTGTCACTTGATTGCAGGCTTTTGCCGAATTGACTCGTAGAATACAATCCGCATAAAGCGAGAACGCACCCACCACACACGCATGCATGAATACGCCTAGCAAATACAGAAAGTATGTGCCAAATCGGAGCAACCGAAACGGGTAGCCCATCATCAGGATCCACCTGCGTCTCATGGAAGCAAAGGTCGCTTTTGGTCCGCGATTAACCCCCTATCCGCCACCTGGGCACGCGCTACGTAGCCTCGCGACTAACCGGCTCGAGATCCCTCATATAAGGGAGATTTGTGGGTGTGTTAAATTACAGTGGGAAATCCACAGACTACGCTGCTAATGCCACAAGTTCTAAATCCTGTTAAATATTTTTGTATTCTCGGCCATGTAGTAAAGGACATGTTACAGATCTGAAGTCATTGCGAGTTGAACCTCCACCGTCTTCAAGCGTTACCAAAGCCGATTTCCCGATGCAAGACTACGAAATGGCTGAAGCAGTCCCGAGTTCAAATATACGTGCGTTCATGTCCCTAGTTTTATAGAAACTCAATTAGAAATGGAAATCAAAACTTAACGATAACACGGTACGATTTGATAACTGTAGCAATATATGAAGAAAACATTCACGGTAGAGAAAAACCGTCATTAAAGTACTGTACTAAGTGTCGTCCTTACCAGCATAACCTTCGGAGAGAGAGTAGTTTGTTTTCAGTAAAGTCAAACATCCAAGTGAGTCATTCGTGTTTTCATTGGTTGAACTTCTTAGAACTTGATTACGAAGCAGACTGTTCAGGGCTAGTCCGATTCGCAAGGAATCCTTTCACGTCATTCAATCTCATACATCCTTCCTTCATCATAACAGGAACCGTCCAACTATTTTTACTTATTCCTTACTGACAGTGCGCGTGTACCGCAGTGTTTAGAGGTGCACTGTTGTAAACATGGGTTTGTTCCCTTGCGCCAGGCTCACCAAGCCTTCCATCCCTTCGGCTTTGGTAGATTGGTACCATACCTGCCTGGGAGAATAGCAACATTGGCTCGATACATCGGTAGACCACCGTGAGTCATTGTAAAGGCTAGATATGCATTCAGTCACCTCCAAGCGATGCTTAATGAAGTCATATGCTTGGCGCATTCCTTAGGGTTTGATCAACGCCGAGTGTGTTATCCTTCATTTTTACCTTTGTTTCTTACAGTGGACAGAAAACTTCTGTATCACAATTGCCTCTATAGCTTCGACTCAAAGTGGTGCATAATTTTTTCCTTTGCTCACCATTGTGCCTATGGGTTTTCGTTGAAATGCATTGCATTACGTGTCCAGCTTACTTTATCTTCGACAATTTGGCCTGTAGAAGAGCGTGCTTAAGTTTTGATCGTTACTATAGGTCGGAGCATCGGAGCCTTTCCCTCACTTGTGGGTCAAGGGTTACTTCCTACTCCATCGCCCCGTCGACTGCGCGTTCTATTTCTATGAAACGCTGAGTTTTCATCCATTCTGCTTACGTTGCGCGCGGGTATCTGATGCATCCGCTAAGGCAAAAATAATCATAGAGTCGAAAAGTTGACCACAGACTTAAGTATTCTTTGTTTTCTTCACTACATCCTCGATGCTCTTAAAATCCTGGCAAGCTGCTTGCTTCCACCTGTTCAATTCTGGAACCAAAGCATTCATTATGTTCATTTCCCCATCGAAATAGAGGTCACTGAAGCATTCAGAAGTCGTACTAAATCTTTTCAAAAACTTGCTTCCTTACATGGCTGTCCTCCGTCGACTGTTCTGTCACTCCTGGTTAAGTTGACTCCATTGAAGACGATAGTTGGCCATATCGTGGCGTTCACCCTTCTTAAACAATAACACTGTCTTGTTGCTCTTCCATTTAATAGAAATCTTGTGTTCTGATAGGTAATATGTGAAGAACCGTGCTAGTATGTTTATGTGGACTGGCGGAAAGTTTTTTTCATGTGTTCAGATTTTATCTTCGCCGCAGCATGTGTTGTTCGATTCCTCACCGACAAAGGAACATGTCGGATTTCAGAGAAAATTGGTGAGGCGACATGTCCATCCTCCTTTATTTCGTGTAAGGGCATGACGACGCAGCTATTGAAGAGACCCGTGTAGAAATCGTGAATTCTTTTCTCCATTGCAAGCAATGAGGCAATCGTATTCCTCGTCGATGTTATCAATTACTACATCTTTCCAAGAGCTGGGTAATGAACTGAATAAAATCCAGTTTATGGTGATTTTCGGACTTTGTTTTTTTTGAATTTGGCGGCTTTCTCTCTTTTCTTCGAGAAGTGGAATTTCGCACATGAAAGGCTATGTCTGTTTCTCTGTAGAATTTTAGGAGAACAGCGACATCGTTTAAAGCAAACGCTTTTTCTTTTTCCATTGGGTGATTGCCGCGTCCAGCGTCGGAACGGGCTTTTCGATATGCGTGTTATCATGAATGTTCTTGGTGGTCATGATAAACTCAGACAGCCGCTCATCCTTTTTGTTCCATTCTAATCTGTTGGTCCCACGTTCTTCTGAGTCCAATTAGCGTAAAAATCTCCAAAGATGACTATAAAGAATGCATAGTCTTCTTTTCAGAACTTCTCCAAGACCAAATAGGACACCTCAACTTCGTCCTTGATGTCGGTGCGTAGACGATAGAGATTGTCGGAGCCTTTATTGGTCTACATCCTTTCAACCGTAAACACCCGATTCAGAAAACGTTAGTTGTTCCAAGGGATCGATGTCGATAGCCAAAAATGTGTTGACTAGAACTCCGAGGGCACCGATTCTCTCCGGTGTCGTAGACTGCATTGAATACTTCTCCTCTCAGCCACTCGGATGGCATCATACCTTACCTTTTTACCTGTATGAGCAGGCCATTTTTAAGGGTCACAAATGCAAGTGAGCGTAGGTGCAGATCATTACCATAACCCCTCTGGATTCCGCCTTTCCGCACTTGCCCCATGTCGCATTAGGGGCTCTTTCGGGGTCAGATGAATGAGTGAATTTTGTTCTACTCTATGCAGCGTTTGATAGCTACGTACAGCTTGCCGAGCTGTGAACGCAAGCTCCGGGCCTACTCACGAGTAACTTGCCAGTCTCTCTGTGTAGTCAAGGGACTTGTTTGTTGAAGGTGATTCCTAACCAGCTCCCATATACTTTCTTGTCAATGATTGCCGGTTTTCAGCCGAGTTGGTTCTTAGAGTGCATAAATGAGAGCACATCAACGCATCCATACGCCCTCTTAAATACAGAGGATCTGTGCGAAATCGAAGCATCAAGGACAAGGAATTCATCCCCGAGACCCATCTGCGTTTCAGAGAAGCGTAAGGTTCTTTTTGGTCTCTATTAACCCCCTACCTGTGGACATGCCAGCTTGCTTCGCGGCTAACTGGTAAGAGATCCTTTCTGTGAGGGAGATTCATGGTTGTGTGATATTCCAGCGAGCTTCAAAAGCGTTTCTAATTCTAACGGTACAGCATTTTCGTTTTTGTAAATATCGCTTGTGTCAGCTGTAATCCAACTGATCGTTCAATAACACGAGGTGATATCACTAGGATTCAAAGCATCTCAGAGAGCTTACTCCTCTTTGTGGACTTGAAGAATACCACACTTTTGGTGTGGACGGTCCGGTTACTCTTCCGTGGTAGTCGTGATTCCCTTTTGTCCTGAACGACTCTGCTAGATGTGGTGTGAACTCCGTGCTTTAAGTGATAGGAACTTCCAGGAAGCATGCGAATCCGTTGTAGAAAGTTCTGGTTCCCATGCCTCTTACTACTCCAGTCTTTGTCGTTTACCAGCTTCACTAATCATACATGGCAATGTTGACTGTGAATCAATTTTAGAATAAAATGACTTATGTGAAGCAAAAAAAGGGTCGTCTACAACCTTTTCTATTTCCAGCGTTCGTCGAATGGTCTCCGTCCTGTGCCTTATCTCAACAAGAATCCTACGCAAGTTTGTCGTTGTCAATATTATTCTGATTCTTCCTTAGGGACTCCATTGTTTCGTTGTTAGTCTTCCTTCTTACTTGGGTGTCTCACCTAAATCGCCTTCACTAGAACGTGAACGCGTCGTCCAAGATTTGATTTATCCAATCAGACGAGGCTATCATAAAATCCTAGATATGTTCTTATTTAAATGCTTTGTGCCTTTGATACATCTTTCGCATATGAGGAAGCTGGCCTAATCGATCAGCAAACATCTGATCGTTTACAAATCATCGTGAGTGCTGAGAAGTACTCAGTTCTGATCTCCGATTTTTGTAGCAAGAAGTTGTTTATCTGTGAAAAACCATCTAAGGATTCGATGCAAAACTCAGTCAACAATATCAATTAGCCGAGGTTTTCTATCTATTAACAAAATTATTAAAAATATCAGTAAAATTGTACTTTAGTGAATCACTCATCCGTTCCAAGTGGAGCAGCAGCAATTCAAAATTGTAGGTATTTACTTACCAACTCTTCTGAACCTCTCTTCAGACAATTCTATTTTGTTTTTCTTTGTTTTCTCCCCGTTTAATTACTTTTAAATCTTTTAATGATCTACTAACATGTAAAATCTGCCAGTTTATTTTAAAAGGCGCCGCCACTAAGGTATATTTATATATTTCAATGACGTCAGCATTTTTTTCTGGAAATTCTTGTTTATAGTCTTCCCACATACGCTTTTGCTTCTTTTATGTGGCAAACAGAAACATCCATTGAAGATTTTTTTCATGCCGTCTGGAAATCTCTCGACGTTTTTCCAGAAGAAAAAAAAAATCACCTACCGTTTCCACATATCTAACTGTTTCTCGTTTAGATGACCTCAGTCAAGTACAGTTACCGTCAATATCACGTAAGTTATTCGATTTCATGAACGTTTCTGAATACTGAGTGATAAGCGCAACGTTGGAAGCTTTCATGGGATTTGAATGCCTAGTTTTCTTTGTAGTGCCAGACGACTGGTGTTCGATAATTTACTACGAATTGGATACGCAAATTGGAGAAACATTCAAGGTGAGACTTGCTTTCGTCTTTCACTCTGTAATCCCTGTTATTAGGTAAATTGAATTAGCATCAATAAACTCTCCTCCGTACCTACTTAACCCACAACGAAGCTGCTCGGTGGCGCCCATTTCGCCTGAGAGACACTAAAAGCGTTACACAGATCTTGACAAGAAACAACCCTGATTGGTGGATTGTTGTGATCAGCTGTGATGAATTCGGAGTGCTTTCGGACAACTTGTCCCGCAAGTCTGAGAGTCATAGCCTTGATTTTATTCGCCTAGGTCGTCGCGGGAATTCGCCTGCCGTTGTAGATCGGAGGCTTTGGCTCCTCAATGCTCTTAACTCGTGAGGAAGTCAGCCCTTCTTGGTTCTGGTTTACTGTTAGTGCGGAATTTGAATGTAACATTCTCTTCAAAAACCTTTTTTAAACAATTGCTTGAGATTTAGCAGCAAAACGCCAAAACGTTCTACCACATGATATCAGGAGGGAGGAATCCGTTGCTAACAGAGCACTCTATAATTTTTTTTTGTTTTATAATGAAAATGAAAAGGTAGAAAGGAACATCGCTCTACCAGCCGTCGTCAACCATGGAATGGCCATCTTTTAATGATACTGTTCTTCATCATCCTTTCTATTTTCACCTCCACCTGAGATTCCTTCAACGGCATTACTTCTTTCAAAGCTGCTCACCACAAAGGTAACGAGTAGGATAAGACCACTAATACAAAGAATAATCAACCAAGTGGAACAGTTTATATTGACTTTCTAAGTATCTCATGTTATAGATGCCCTAGTTTTCGTTGAAGATGGAGTCAGCATAGACTCTCTCTCTCTCTCCCTCTCTCTAGGCGTTGATCAATCCCTGAGGGATTGCGCCATGCATTTCATAAAGTATCGTTGGAGGTGATTGAATGCATATCTGGCCTTTACAATGTCTCGCGGTGGCCGGCCGATGTATCGAGCCACTGCTGCTATCCTCCCAGACAAGTCTGGTACCAATTTGCCGACCCCGGAGGGATGGAAGGCTTGGTGGGCCATGGGCGCATTTCACGTGCGCGCCGCAGTGGCGCCTCCAACCATTGCTCCACACGCGCCCTTCAGCATAGACTATATTCTGGTTTTCCAAAGAGACTTAAAGCTAACATGTGATGGTTAATCTTCACGCTGACTTGTGTTCTTGTTTTTCAAAATTTTTCATAGCTACCCTTTAAATTTGTCATACTACTACACCTCAATCACATCAGATATCTTGTATACTGCCCACGGAATACTTACTTTTCCAAAGTGTTTGATCGGATGGACAAACATTATACAAACACAAAACACTCTGTAACGTCAGGTGATCGAAGGAATGACGGATGAGTTGTACGACCGTACTCGAAAACGGACGTCACTTCAATAATAGTAACTAAAATTCACCATTCAAGATCACCTTCATGAAAGACGGTCACCTATTTACGAAACAAATAGGGACTGTGTTGATCTCATTAAATCAGTATATACTTGCGTACCAAGCGATTAAATCAGTTCTAAGCAAAAGAAGATCGCATATTTAGTGTCGAATTCAGATTAGAAATGAAGAAGTTCGTGTCGATGGCGGCATGGATCCGTTGTCCCTTCACAAAGGTCGTGTTTGCCTTGGCGCTCTACCAAATGTTCATCGTGGTGAAGTCAGTGAAAGGACAAGGTGGATTACTCATCTTCTTTGATTGTTTTTAACTTGTTCTTTACAGGAATAGGTGAGTAGTTGATTTCGTGAGAGAATTTTGGCTGTGTAATCTGGTTGGTATACGGAAGCTTTCCTCCTTGGTCTCTTCTATTATTGTTTTAGAATTAACGTTTCCATGAGCTAGTTGACTTCAGAATTCATATCGGAGACGGTGTGGAACTGCGAGCTATGCCGTCAGGTGATGTGATGATGTTTTGCCGATCTCATAAACCAATCTTTATACGATCCGGATACCTTGATTACTGTCACAAAATACCGTATAGCAACAGGCCACATCGTTTTACGCAAGAGAACGACGCAACGAAGGTGATTAGAGAAATCTGTGAGATGAAGTCATGTTACATAACTGCACATATACATAGATACACGGATATATACGCATACACATACACACACGGCTACACACTGATCACTATTTTACTTTGATGCTTACGTGCACATCACGGGCACATACAAGTTTTCCCACGATGTGGTTCTTATTTGTATAGGCAGTGAAACCTTATGCTAGGCGTCACATGTTACTGTTAATTCCATTAATACTAGGTTTTCGATCTGAGGTGGGCATACTATGAAATGGTGTGCAGAACACGATCAGCCAGTGAAGCTGTTATGGCCCAAGCTGCTGCTGTTGCTGGCTTCGCCCGAGGTGTTGAGGTAAGTTGAGGTTGTTCATTTCGGTTAATGAACTGCATAACAGAACAAGACCGAGATGACACTGGTATTAAGGTTGTTCATGTTAGCACTTAACGGATAGCCTGTTGTTCGAGCTAAGGCAAAGCAGTTTCTCGTTTACAAATAAATCTTGATTAACTACTATAGAAAAGATGCCATAGCTGCAGAGTTGGATTACTGAAAAATTGGGGCTTTGTAAGCACGTCTACAAACGATCATCTCCTCAATTCATTACCTAACACGCTCGCAGATTTTCATATCGAATGTCGTGTACTTGTAGTAAACCACTGCAACTTATTACCACTAATGCGTTACATGGATAAGATTGCTTCGAAAGAGCCTTTTTTTTTGGAATTGCATGCTAACTGTAGTTTGGAACACTTTACAGAAGAATGTCAGTTCCTATGTCCAATTTCATGTGATACGTTGTCGCAAGTATAGGGGTTCCTTAGAAGCTCTCTCTTCTCGGTAATTTCAGTAAATAAAAACTGGGAGGTCAACGGTTCGGCGTTCATCACTTTTTAAGGGATGGATGCATCGTGCATTCGATTCTATGCGCAGAAATATAGCCAATGATTATATATTTGGTCCGTGTAGTAGCTTGTGGTGCCCCACCAATGTAACACGTCAGTATTTTTGTCCTCCCAGAACAAGTCTGATGCGAATTTTCCAAATACCGAGAAATGAACGCCTTCGTAAACATGCGACGACGAAAAGAACCAACCATCGATTCGGTGTGTTGCTGAGTGCCTTTAAGCACTGCGCTACAGGCGCTATTCTTAGGAAATACGCTTAAAAAATAGAGGAACGATGGCAATGTGATCAAATTCTGATGTTTCATTCGTGGTTTTCATGTTCCAGAAACTCACAGAAATGTGTGGTTTATAGAATTTCCCTGAAATGATGGCTGATTCTGGTGTGGATGGAATGCGAAGTGCATTCTGCACGTTGGCTATTAGTTTTGTCAAAGGATGGGGACCTGGTTATCCAAGTCGTCATTCGATCAAGGTTCGTTCAAACATAGGCCAAAGAGGAAACATTTTCACTTTGTCGGACATAACACGTTATATTGTGTGCATTTGAAAACGTTCATCATCAAACATTAGACTTTACGGTGTATTTGTTTTAAAAGGTTTCCACAATAATCGTCTGTAGAGTAGCTACCGTAATCATGTTTACTTTACAGGATACACCATGTTGGATTGAGGTACAACTGCACAGACCGCTTCAATTACTCGATTATTTGCTCAAACATACGCCGTTGAGCAACTAAACGAACAAGCACGAGTTTTCCTTTCCTTCTTCGTACTACGCTACATTAGGCGTTACCTGTGTCTTTCGCTCTATTTTGCGCTACTCTATCCTATTGTAGTGATCAGGTGACAACAACTGGCAACGATCATATTAATATCCTAAATAAAGCATACTATGTTAATTTTCTTATTTGCTGCCTACAACAATTTTTCAAGACATGGTGTTATGTGGAATACAATCATAACGATGCTGAGATATTTGCAAAACTTCAGACCGCAGGTGTTAGCGGTTGGGATCGAACACGCTGTTGCACCTTCCGTGGGCTAACGATCAACGAGATCCCGTACACGATCGATTGCTGATGGTACTGGTAGACAGAGCAATAGCTGAGACAAAGTTGACATAAAAACCCACATGATGTGAACGCGTTAGCTCCCAGAGAGGGTAATAGAGCACCCGTTCTTCAAAGCCGACATCTGCCGCTCAGAGTTTTGCAAATATCCCAGCCTCACTACGCTCACGTTAACTGTGTTAAAATTTGTATCCATGTTAAGATTTCATGAAATAAGAAACATAAGTACCCAATGCTATCCTTACATTGCCATTTCAATGGTATCCTAACGAATTTCTGTTGGAATACGCCATCCCCTCCAATTTCTTGTTCCTATACTTGCCTCTTTTCTCAAAGTTAACTGGAACAGTTGCTAGTAATGCTCGTTTTCACCCGTGTCCCATATCAGAATTGTAGATTGGTCTCTCCCGATCGAACACACGAAGACCATAACTCCCTTACACGATTTTCCCTCTCTAACCATTTCACCAGTTCTCATCATAGTGCACATTTGACACATCGCTCCTTCGCTACTACAGAAGTGGTTGCAGCTCAAACATTACATATTCCATCCACCTTGTTTGTCATATGCTGGAATATACGGCAGTCTTCATGAATCCACATAGCTATATGTGCCAGTAACCCCGAATTTCCTTTTCACATTTTATGCCCTTTCAGCATACGAAGTGTTTTTAGCACCGTCTTTTGACCAAATCCCGTAAAACCCTAACTGCATTCTGATTCTCATTTCAAACGATCTCCAAATCTTATGTCAAAATAAGAATGGCGTAATTCGAGAAGTTGGAGCACGACAAGATACCCACAATTTTCCAGAGTTCACCATTGTAGTCGCGAACTCTCCGAACCGATCGAATTCAACTTCTTGATTAACGCAGTCTTGTAAGCGAATACCTCCTAACGGTTTGCCGCCTCATCGTGGCTGGGAGTTGTTCCCTGGTGTCGGACTGCGATGTACAGCGGTTGGATTCGTCTTCCCAGCACGGTCTCCCAAGCTGACTCCGGTGTTCCCATCAGGAAGCCCAGCTAACAGTAAACCAATACCAGGATCCACCACCGTCCTGGTATCAAAGTCGCATGGTGGTAAATCTTCCACTGATTCACAAGGACTGAATGCAGGTCGTGGTGACGACCTGGAGCAGACTGGCCAGCCTGTCTTCGGGGTTCCAGTGAACCACAATGGCTTAACCAACAAAACTCCGAAAAATGGAGAATGTGCTGGAACCCGCACAACGACTGAGGATGGCCCGTTCAAGTACCAGTTATCAAGTAAGCGGATATTTTTATCATGGGCATCGCCCACCTATATAGACCAAAGAACCACGCACTGGCTAAATGGGCAATCTCTTTGTTACTAACAGTGTCACGATAAAATCATCAGAAAATCAAATATCATTTGGCTTGTGACCACATAGTCCCACGCTTTTGTGTTCTGTTGCAGTTTTTCATTTGAGCACTTAAGGACTGCTACACATAGCTTTCGAGGGATAGTACCACCTTATTAAGCCCTCCTGTTCACGTCAATAATAATTCCGCCCCACAATGATGATATCCTAATCGCGATGTTGCTGTCTTTGAACTATATACGTACGTCAAGTAGGAAACCTCTGACTACTTAGAACTCCTACTGCTGTTTCTTCCTCAAAGTGTCGATGTCAATGAATCAGATAACGGTCTCAATGTGAACCATCAGAGTGAGCACTTCCCAATATTGTACTTGCTTCCGAGGCTGTCATTTGTATGATGTTCTTTCAATCATGTTGATGATAACTTGATCAAAGGAGCTGTAGAGAGACAGAGCGATGATTTCATTCTAAAGTGAGCATATTTAATCAATTTATACACGAGGTCATACACCCAATACAAGCACGTAACAACAGCTGACAAAAGTATGTCTTCTAGTATTAAAATACGAGCTACAACTATGAATCAAATGTAAATCCGGGTTTCAAAGCATCTTTCGGTGAATAAGACAAGTAATACAAACACTCACTTAGAATTGAACGCCGCATAACAAGTTGAGAAATGGCAAATCCCATCGACATGGAGAAGTAGAAACCCTTTATTACACTTTCCATTGACGCACTACATCCGCACGTCCAATACTTATGTACACGAATCATTTCTTTCCTTTCTTTGGTTGTGGAGCAGGTGTATTTCTAGGTGGTGTCACTGGTCGATTTGTACCTACACCTCCGTATGGGAACTTCTTCTTTTCTGCGGGCTTCAAGATCTGCAATTCACGCACTTCAAACGGAGTCACTACTAACAAACTTTAAAATTCACCTACCACAATCAAATGACTACAGAGTAAAATCGAAACAGAAGAACTCTTAACATTTGTAGTTCAGATAATAAAAAAAATTCTTAAAGTTTGAATCCCAGTCTATAACAATTCTAAATGAACTACACAATGTAATGCTGCTGCCCTGCAATTTTAGAAACTTTAAACTCAAAACAATCCATCACATTTGTACAGATATTAAACAGATCTACATGGCTATTGAAGTAATATCAATTATAAAATGGATCCCACTCTTCACTAAATGCAAAACAGTTTTTGGTGAGCAACAACACTCACATCTTCACGGCTTTTCAAACTTTTACGCTTCGTTAGTGTTCGTATTACGCCCGTTAAATTAGTCATGAACAAGACAGTACAGCGAAGGGATGGAAGGGCTCCATTTCCGCAAAATTCCAAAATTTGCTCAGCTTAGAGAAGGTAATTAGCAAACTGGATAAATGAATTAAATTTTAACCACTTCCTCCAATGTGTATAGTGAGAAAAATAACCAAACATTTAGTCCAGTCGAAAGCGAGAAGCCTAATATTCATCACAGAACACGGGAGAGAAATGCTGAAGACTAATAAAGACGCACTACTCAGAACAGTGTATAAGTGACTTAACAAAGAACATATCACACATAGATTTAAGGTGATTTTTTTTCCCACTGCAAGAACAAGTTGTGTTCGCTTCTCTTTCCAACAGAGACTGCTGCGAATAAAACCAAATTTAAAGTTGACTTGATTATTCCAGAATAAAAACAATTTACGAAATGAACGGCTCCCAAGTTATCATGTAAGAATAGAACAAACAAACTAACGATAACGGCTCTGATGAAGACGAAGACGTCGAAACGTTAGCCGATAATAAAGATTATTATCAACCTCGTGTAAGCTCATCAAGGAAAAATACGTATTGATTAAGCGGACCGAGGTTCAAGGAAAGTCGGTTTCGAAGCATTAATACGCTTTGTGCTAGCTAATGATAACACCGACTTCTGCACGATGTGTCGATGATATATGTCCGGAAGAAAAACAAATAGTTATCAACGGACATTATCATTATATCCACCATCAGCATCGTGTATAAAAGGGCACCACTGAATGAGTGTGCCTCATTCGAGGAGACAAACTAACGATAATTCACATCTGGTCGTACTCGAAATGTGCGTGTTCGTTGTCGCATCAAGTCGAATCCAATGGAGGGGAGCACCGCTCGCATGAGGAACTTTACTCAGCGGTGCCCTTTTATAAAGAACGGATGTTGATGTGCTGTCGCCATCAAATATAGTCTCATTTTGGTGGGCAATGCATCCTGCAGCAGTCGACACTTCATCTGCCGGTACGTAGCATGGCATTCTACATGAGTGAGCTGGCACGGCGTTCTTCGGCGCCGCGTTGCTCCGAGTCGATGGTCTGAGGCTGGTCGCTGTCGTTCGTAGTCGCATCAAATCAGACTCAATACAGGGAGTACTGCTCGAATGGGCAACTTCACTCTATGGCGGTACAATACGTATTGCCCGCCGAAGCACCAACGCTGTTCAGTTAAAAGGCCACCGCCGAGTGAAGTTCCTCATACAAGAGATAATCTGCTGGATTCGCGTCGCTGCGAACACTATGAACACCCACATCGACCAGCTGTGTATCATCGATCCGGTTCACCAATGCTGTGAAGAAGGCGAAGATGCCGAGACGTCGACGAATAAAAGTTATTTACCAACCTCGCGTTAGCTCGATCATGTAGAAAATTATTATTGAATGAACAACATCGCGACAATGATCAGTTGTCGAGCATCGGTTCAAATCGAAGCGGCTTTAAGGAAAGCGAAGACGTCAACTAGACGAGTAAAAGTTTTATACCAATTTAGTGCCAGCTCAATGAAGTAGAAAATTACTGATTATTACCACGGAATCTAATGAAAGTCGGTTTTTACGGCACCTAGTGACAAATAAATAGCCTCACTGAAGAACGAATATGACAATATGAACAGCAGTGATAAAACTGCTGACAAAATAGGATGCGGACATCGACACCGACATATTACTCACCCACTCGTGCGCCAAAACTCCCTCTGACCAACGAGAGCCTGCAATTCTATATTTGAAGCAATTTGAATGGCCTACTAGGACCAACTCGGGATTTTACGGATGACTACAATCTACCAATATGTTAGTAAGTGACGATGACAGATCCTCAAATTGCATCACACCCGCCACATTCATGAAGAAAGGTTACAACACAGCGAGGAGACAAGTGTTGGGCCGCAATGAGAAAATTCCACCTAAGTAACAGTAATAAAGAGTAACTACTTCAAGAGTTCGGAAAAAGAATAACTGGCAAAAATTCTAGAAAATGAAACATATATGGTTACAAAAACCTTCAAAGATACAGACATATTTCAGAGTGAAAAGTAGCAATTCTCGTTATTTGTCTTAGCAATCCATGTCGTAAATTTGTTTGAACTCTTGTAGAAACAGCCCATAAAACAAATCATGTGAAGTAAAAATTGGAACATTAGCGTACTACCTAGCTCTGCGAAAGCACATATAACTTCAAAAACACTTAAAACTGCTGACAAAATAGGATGCGGACATCGACACCGACATATTACTCACCCACTCGTGCGCCAAAACTCCCTCTGACCAACGAGAGCCTGCAATTCTATATTTGAAGCAATTTGAATGGCCTACTAGGACCAACTCGGGATTTTACGGATGACTACAATCTACCAATATGTTAGTAAGTGACGATGACAGATCCTCAAATTGCATCACACCCGCCACATTCATGAAGAAAGGTTACAACACAGCGAGGAGACAAGTGTTGGGCCGCAATGAGAAAATTCCACCTAAGTAACAGTAATAAAGAGTAACTACTTCAAGAGTTCGGAAAAAGAATAACTGGCAAAAATTCTAGAAAATGAAACATATATGGTTACAAAAACCTTCAAAGATACAGACATATTTCAGAGTGAAAAGTAGCAATTCTCGTTATTTGTCTTAGCAATCCATGTCGTAAATTTGTTTGAACTCTTGTAGAAACAGCCCATAAAACAAATCATGTGAAGTAAAAATTGGAACATTAGCGTACTACCAAGCTCTGCGAAAGCACATATAACTTCAAAAACACTTTTTTTGAACTAAACACACCTGAAAAGAGCACATTAGCGTTTCGTCGACAGTCATCATCGACCCGGCATTATCAAACTCGCCACAATAATTAGGTGCTGAGAACAAAGTTACTAACTGACGCTTTGCAAAGAACTCGTACCCGTCCTCCACAACCTAAAACAATCCTGAATTTTGAGAATCTGCTTTGTAGTACAGACTACCTGTACACTCTGCTCTATTTACTATATAGATGAAAGCCTAATAATGTAGTATACTGGAACACTAGAGCACTATTTAAAGCGAGACATAGCATAGTAACGCCTGGAAGGTAAACAGGTAAAAATTAACCCCACTAGAATATCTACATGTCCAGAAAGAAAAAACAGAATATGCAATATGGCCTATTTTACTATACCTGATGAGCACGACATATCAGATCAAGGTCGTGCTTATGTAGGAACTTTGCAACCACTTCTGGTCCAAACGTGAAAGAGACACCACGATCATTTTCTCCCCAGCCAGTAACATCCTCAAAACAGCATAGAAGTTTAACAGAAGTCTCGATTACTACTTAGAGAGCAACATAAGATAGTTGAAGACCTCAGACAAATGCCTCAATTTCACCCTGATTTTACGAAGCCCTTGTGAAAAACTCACATATTGGCAACGATGACTCGTCTGATAAAAAAAAATGATCTTCACAGGTCATAACTAAACTCTAATCGGTAAGATATCTTAAACACCAACCTTATCAGGATCTGACCAGAGCAGATCACAAAGGAGACCTTGATCCGGTACGTCGGTGGGACGCATTATACGACGGATCTGCTCCATAGATTGCAAATCAGGTGACAACCCTCCATGGCAACAGAAAATTTTTTCATCTATGATAGCCGCAACGGGAAGACAGTTGAAGCAATCCGTAAAAGTCTTCCATAGCTTTATGTTGTAGCGTCGCTTACCTGGAAATAAAGAGATGCAAGCAAATGATGAAAAGCTCTGCCCTAAAAAAAGAGTGAAAATATCAATAAGACATACATTCATCATAGAAGCCATATATCCGATTGATGGAAGCACATTCGTGATTCCCTCTCAAGAGAAAGAAATTCTCGGGATATTTGATCTTGTATGCTAACAGAAGGCAAATCGTCTCAAGAGACTGCTTTCCTGAAAGATAACAAAATAGTCCGTAAGTATTATAGCAGAACAAATGTATTCGACAAAAATGAAGAATAGAAAAAATCGCTACAGGGTGGCTCAAACCTCGGTCGACATAATCTCCCAAGAACAGATAATTCGACTCCGGTGGAAAACCGCCATATTCGAACAACCTTAGGAGGTCGTAGTACTGACCATGGACATCTCCTGCATAATAAAGAATGCCCTATTTGGAAGATTTACACAATCACGCTAGGGCTTGCCGACTATAAAGACATGAACGAAAACTAATCTAACACCTTTTATAACTGTTCACAGGATTATTTTCTTGGTGGCACAGCGACAAAGAAGCCGTGTATTTCAAAATCGATCAAAATCATTCAACAAGGGACATTTTTACCCATAAATACCAGGTTTAGAACCAGAAATAGATTATGAATGCTGTCGCAATTCATCTAAAAACTTTTTAACATTTACTGGTTGTTAACCAACCAAACTCAAACCTGATATAACATTACCATGAAACAAAATAAAAATAAAAAACCACAGTAGAATATGACACTTGAAAGCTCTTAATTGATCAACTACGTCAGCGACGCTTTTGAAAACCAAACTAACCACAAATTTTGAGCGGAGCTTCCAATTCGAGAAGTATCGGTTGACTAAGGAAAATCTCACGAGACTTTATGCATAGTCCTTTAATTTCGTTCTCCGTTAACTGTACATTTTTTCCAGGCTTAGATCCTCGAACTAGAAAAAATATCGTACATCAACCTCCATATTACCCCATTTCCGTCAATTACACATAGCAACCTAACGACGTCATAGAGTAAAAAGCGCAATTCTGCGCTGTAAACAAGCACAAACCCCGTGCCAGCAAATGTGGTAAAATCCATACTGTAAGTTCAAAGTAAACCAAAGAGACAAGGAACGAATATTACCCTCTAATAACCTCGCAATGATGTTATCCAGATTAAGCTTATCGGTATCGGCCATGAAAGCAAATCCAGCCGCTGTTCACTACGGTCGACCACCGACTAGCAAAGCCAAATGATCTGAAATGACACCACCTCTACAGACTGTGCGTGATCTCATAACTGATAAGAAGCTCCCACGAATTGGAAACGGCAGAGAACTTGCACCATGGCCTACGAGATGCAGCAGTACCTAGGCTTTGTCCAGAAACAACAGTACTTCGTGAAAGTACAGAGGTGTTACTGCTGCAAATCATTGAGCATATTTAAACTGAAAGCGGAAAGGTTGGAAGAAAGGCAACCTCATCAACGACTTGGGCCAATCTCGACATTCCACGACGTGTGATCAGTTCCCCAAACGCACGCCAGACCGCAGCGCCAAAACATCCATTCCAACTAAAAGTCCTGAAACGAATTCTCGAATTTTTTTATACGGTACTACCAGCTTATCGGTTATCAGTTTATGACATTTCTGGTAGACGGATCGGTTTCGTCGATTAACATTTTTGTTCGTGTATAAGTTCGCTTATTCCAGAAATTATGTGCTAGGACTTGTCAGAAATACCATAGCCAACGATTTTCAATGGATTTTTGACCGTACTTAGCTCGACTGCAGGTGTAGTGGTCCGCTTTTATCGATTGTTCTCTGAGTGATTCTTAAGTGCTACGTCCTTTGGTCTCTGCGCACTTCCATTTGTTTTGGATTTATCAGTGTTTCATGCCCTTAAAGTTGTTCTCTAGTCAAATTCACCTGTTCTTCTTACGATTTAGTTTGTCGAGTTCTTATTTATAGAGTGGCAAATTCATTTTTCTTAAGAATTAATCCATGTTGAAAAGACAATATGATTTACGCTCTTAAGTCAGAAGTCGAAATATTTTTCCAAGGGACCATGATTCTTTATGCAAGTGAGACTAGATGAGTCGGACCTTCGGATCGATAAGTTTGGATACTCTCGGTTTATTTTCACATTTTTCTCAGTTTTTTTCACTGATTTAAGCTCATTTAAATGAACCATGTAGTTTTTTAGCTTCTTAGCTGACTTGGAGAAGATATGACTGGCTGTGACCTTCAGTCTTAGTCGCATTGATTTTTCTGACTTAGTCTTTTCTGCTAGAAACAGAGAAATGCAAGGTTTTAGGTAAATAAATAGGTAAGCTATTTGGACTAAACAACCTATACTTGTTGACATTAACTGGCATGAGCAAATAAACAGGAGGGACTATGATAAGGTGTAACTTCCACGACCGGCTTTCTATTAACCTCGGCATTGATCATATGATAAGGTGTATTTCAGTCTTTTGCAAGTATTTTTGGTAACCTTGCGTCATCAAATCGGTTGAAGAAGGCATATTCAAGTGTATGATTGACCAGCCCAACCTATTAAGGTGTAACTCTGTGAAGGTTAAGTGTCTAAAGTTTAAACAGTAATAGAGTTGTTCTTTAAAACAGCTACAGCTACCTTTTCGCTGGTTTTTCAAGAAAGCACGAAGTAAAACTGTCTGGCATCCGTTTTTGGAGAAGAAAGTCGGGCTGTATGCAAGTAGGATTTGTATATAATTCTAGGGGTTGATGAGACGATTCACGTTTATCGAGTTCTAGAGATAACGTCGATCTTGGGATCAATAGGCTTTAGACGCTTGAGGCATGGAGACCAATTACTGAAAATACATTACATTGTAGTATGAAATTAATTGAAATACGTACATCTTTTACATTTACAACTATTCAAAGTCCATGTTGATGGTGACGTTCGCCCGTCTTTGGAGCGAAAATTAGCCCAATCGCTTAGGAATATTCTTTCGAGTTGACAACTGTGCCTCAATCAATCTGATAATCTCTTTTTGGGAATTTCTTTCCACTCATCTTCTTCAGGAATCGATTTACATCGCAGATTAGCAGTGATTTTGAAAGATAACTTTGTAAAGGTAGTTGTAAAAGTAATGACGCTGTCCGAAAATAGCTTACGCGTCCAACACATCGGCATCGATATGAGTCAAATATGACACATGTGTGCTCGGTAATGATATGGACTTTGAACTTCAAAAGAGCATGTTTCAACAATTAATTTTGTAATCTAAGTTAAAGATCATTGTCGTACATATATTTTTGCGAAGAAGATACGATTTTTCATTGACTTTTTAAAATTTTTTAAATTTATTATTATTTATGAAGTTTTAATAATCCGAAGTTCGTAAAGCGTTTCCTATTTGCCGTTTTAAATCGAGGCTCAGGTTTCGAAGAGCAGGAGGAAAGAGCGAGCAGAATGCCGCCGTCAAATAAAAAGCGGTGGAGTCCCTATGTGTTGTTGATGTGCACAGCTAGCGGATTTGCACTATGAATTTTAAAAATTTGTTTTGTTTGAAATTCATCCGAGTACTTAAGTTTAAAGTAGATTTAAGAAAGAAATAGTATTTCGGACAAATTATGTATACATCGCGTGATGGGATAAGGTTTGTCCTCTAAGTTTATCAGGTGTTCAGATCCAGAAACAGTCTTCTTGTGGAGCATTCGGTCGCAGTTATTCGGAAATCAGCAGCGTTCGGATGTACTAAACTTGGGTAATCTATCCTTCAAGATTTAGCGTGTGTATATTCCAAAACGAGGCGCGTGTGACGTAGTATTCGGAGATGTCCTGCAACACTCCCACCTGTATCGGCAAATTGGTGCCAGACTTGTCTGGGAGGATAGCAGCACTGGCCCGATACATCGGCAGGCCGCCGCGCGTCATGGTAAAGGCCAGATATGCATTCAATTCCCTCCAACGGTACTTAATGAGGTCGAATGCATGGCGCATCCCTCAGAGATTGATCAACGTCGAGAGCTTTATCCTCTATATTCTAAAAAATAAACGATGTCTTGGTTTTATGTATTGGTGATACTGCAAGGACAGTCACACCTCTATTTGACAAGTTTCTCAACAGAGTCCTCATTGGTGTGCGAAACCATTCAGGTGAACGAAGAGCAGAATTGGTTCTTTATCCCACAGTGGTTTTTCACGCTTGATTATAATAGCTGCAGTGTTGGATAGCCTAAAAATCGACATTTAATGAATGACAAGTATTCTATAGACGTATACTGCGCTGAGTAGCCGGTGTGAGGTACATAGATGTCATTTTCTCTATGATGGTTTATTTTGCCACAGAATCCTTTTCGAACACTTCTTTAATCAGTCGTTAATGCGACACATGTCTTGGTGCACGTCGACGGGGAAAAGTTCCGTTCGGCGCTTAGAAATGTACAAAAACTTCTGGAACAAGTTCAGTTTGGTAGTTTAACCGGCGATTTGATTGTGGTGTCAACTCCAATCGGTACAGTGTTGGATTTGCGGATACAAAAGTACAAACACCGTAAGTTGCAAAACGCTTCCAAACGCTGAAAGCAATGGGTTTGTAACACAGGAGATTATAGTTTAAACCCATGGAGTGATTGAGCAAAGTCTCTTCGACAACACGGTGAAGTTCACAACTCCTTAAGTCCTCTATTAACTGAAAATTACCATTTAATGTCAGAAAAACCCGCATGTTCGTAAGTTCTGGAGATTAGGCGTCATACCAAACGGCACGACGGCTTAACACCACTCGTCGCGAATGTGGTGATGGAGCTGTACGTTACAGAAAGGATTTTATCCACATGTTCCATTGACATCGTCAAATAAAAATGTTTATTTACGGATGGTTCAACCTCCAGAATTTACCTCGTCATTACTTTCTAGAGTGCAGAGAAGTAATGTGAAGGAAATAGTGTATATAACCACATTTGATCTGAGTGTAGGAAACATCAGCATTTCGCAAATAAACATTCAAATGGTTGCCGGTAATGTGTTAGAAAAATTAAACGAGAATAGAGATAAGCATTGAAGGCATGTTGTTTGTAGTAAGATGAAGAAAAAGGTAAAGCTCTCGGCGTTGATCAATCTCTGAGGGACGCACCATGCATCCGATTTCATTAAACATCTTTTGGCGGTGATCGAATGCATATCTGATCTTTACAATGATTCGCTGTGGCCCACCGATGTATCGAGCCAGTGCTGCTATCCTTCCAGAGAAGTCTGGTACCAATTTGTCGACCCCAGAGATGTGGAAGGTTTGGTTAGCCTGGGCCGACAGGATAGGTCCCATGTGTATTGCAGGGCTTCTCGACCACAACACCACACGCCAGTAGAGATAGAAGTGTAGTAGAAGTGATGGTTGTTATAGTAGTACGTTAGAGTATTACAATTGTAGCATAAAAGAGGAACGTTCTTCTCGTAAACAAAAAAAAAGATTGTTATCCATAACATCTCTGGGAGACGTAAGTGAATGTGCATGATATTTTGTCAGGTACTTGGTCATTATGTCAGTCATGTAGATGTAAATCAAGGTTTAAATGCGGAAAAAAGTTGTGATTCCCCGGATGAGAGTTGGCGCTTCTTTGTGGATATTAGGATTGATTTGCTACACAGAACCGCACGACTAGTTTCACAACACAACTATTTCTTTGTTTTCTAAAAGACTCTGTCTTTAGTAACTATTGCTGTCTTCAGTTTGACAGACAAATTTTGAGAGTGGGGGGAGAGCCTTCATGTCTTACATCTAGTGACACTTGTTGATGTTCTCCTACATCGGTGATACGCCGTGCGAATTGTGAAACCGGTTGGTTATAACCAATGATTTTCACTACCTACAGGCTTAATCTGGCACTTTTATACTACTTTTATAACTGAGAAAACCCACCTATAATGCTTCAATATATCTTTATTTAATTGATTTTGTTAAGATTTATGGTGTTTCGTGTTTGAACGACGAAATTACCATCCAATAATATTGGTAATAAAATGCTTTAAGAATTCCGCTTAATTCACTGGCCGACTGAATTGCTAATGCGACACCTGTTCTTACCAAGGTCATGAATACCCTTTGTATTTTTGAACAACACAGAAGTACAACACCTGTCAACAAGCGCCGTAATGACTTGAGAGTACTTCATGTTCTTCATGTTCTTATGTCAGAAAGTGTTTAGGATTTGAGAAGAGGATCTCTCCAGAACTTCACTAGTTACAAGAGTTGTACAAAGTAATGAAGAACGTCATCTACGACTCAATCTGGTCGAAGACCACGTCCTCATGCTGGCATGCCATCTCCGAGAGAATGTGTTGTTACATCAGTTCTCGGCTTTGAAGCTGTTGTCGATCGAAAATCGCACAATACCCGGTCCTGATAGGATCGCACCTGACATGTGCAGAATTTTGCGCCAGTCTTCATAGACAGACTCCTGAACCGACCGGCTTTTCATTCGTTACATATCAAAGTGCAGGGTTCCCAATCAATGGAAAACCAGTAGTATTGCGTTGTGTGCAAAATGGGAGACCTCCATGATGTGGGCATCTACTGCCTAATCTGCATATTATTAATTGTGCTTTTTGTTCTACACGTCTTTCAAAGGATTTAGCGTCTAGATTGAGCAGAAGAGATTTCCGTGTGTGGAAGTATTTCTTTGCCGTCAGCATAGGATAGCCGTTCAGAAATTTTTTCGAGAAATCTTTGAAGAGGACATTTTCCCGAAGTTCCCAATGCTTATAGTACAAATACTTCTTGCAGTCTACGGTGCGCCCATGCTTCCCTGAAATCAGATGGATATTTTTTAATTAAACCATGGAGATTTCATAATGTTCCGAAACTGATTTATTCATATTGGTTGGTTCTTTATAGGCTTGAAATGGCTGAGCTTAATGTTGGCAATAAATGGAGTTTGTAATACGTTGATTCAAACTACTAAGAACGGGAAAATTTCGCATTGAAGCAATGCGCCCGGTTCGTTATTGATGAATGACTTGGCTGCAGAGCAGAGCTTCGGCAAGGAGGCGGATTACTAAGCCTACAGGACCATTAGAAATATAGTGAAACAAACAGAGAACACTGAATTCAGCTACTGTTTCTTCCGCTGGATGATTCTTGATTTGCTGACGTACCCCTTGAAAACCTGACTGTTAAGTAAACAGAGTCGAAATGCGATTATGAATCTCGAAGAATCTTGCTAGAAGTATCCTGTATCACGAGACTAGTGAACCAATCCTGAATACCGACCGTCGTCGATGATCAGTGATCAGGGAAAATGGACACTCTCATGTACAATGTGGGCAAGTCGGCGGGGCGCTCTGCGCGTGATGCGACAACTCGGGACATCAGCCGCCAGCGATCATCATGGGATTCTAAAGCATCGATTAAATGTCGTTCAACTCACCAACTCTGTGTTATCACAAAGGTTTCCATAAGGTGTTCTGTAAACTCTGAGTTCTTTGTTCGCAGTTTCACCGGATTCTCTAGTTATCTGCATATATTGTTTACCTGTTTTCAAAGTACCTTTTATTGCTTCAATCAGCCTAAACTGCCAGTGTTTCAGAATTGTGTTTGTTGTCTCATTGGTCTAGAATAGTCCACTTGGAAAGAAGAGTAATAATAGACGTTCCTTTGTGTATTCGTGTTCAAATATGCGTGACAAATATTGGCAAAGTTTACTGATTTACACTGGAGAAATACTTAGAGTGTGGTGGAACAACGGGAAATGTAACACTACGAGCTTCCAGTAGAACTCGAAACCCCAGTTAGACTTCAAATCCGCGATTACCCTTTCCTGTAGCTCACGTGCTATCCACATCAGCAACCGAGATCTTTGCTTTGCGTTTCTCTCAGCAAGTTTTTTCACTCTAACGGTTTAAGAAAGAACTGACCAAGAAAAAGCAAAGCAAGGTCATCTGGATTGGTATGGTGGATAGCACGTGAGCTTGGTTTTGCTCGTGCCTCAGCAGTGGTTGCGCTACACATCGTACTCTGGAATGAAGAAAGAATGTGCAGTAAATAAAAGTTAAACATAATGAGAAATGTGTTCGGACATGTTGATTCTTTCGGAATTTTCGGAAAAGAACTTGATTATCTTGACATTGACATTGTTCAGTTATTTGTTCACGTCAAAAATTAGCCTCGTTTTTCATTTAAATGTGCAGTACCTTCTTGGATTATTAATAGCTTAGCTTAGTAATCCAAGAAGGTATTCGTTATTAATGCCGTGGTTAAATGTCGATTGCTTTGAAAAATAGATGTCCAATATTGAACTTCGGTGCTTCTCTTATTGAGTGGGTAGCAAAATATCCCATATTTTGTGTATGTAAGTTTTTCAGGAGTGTAGCTCGCATGTCTGTGGAGGAGATGCCTCCCAACATGTCCAGCATAGGCAAGAAGAAGAAGAAGGAGAAATCATCCCAACCAATACAACCAGTAGGTTTAACCTTTATATCTTGAGTGTTCTCATTCATGCATTAGTGGTTTGGAATAAACTACTATGTTCGAATAAGCTTATGTGAGGTTGTTAATATTTGTTTTTTTTTTATAACATAGGTTTCATTACGGGTTACGTTTTGGCCGACTCCATATTTTTTATGAAGAGTTATATTAAATATTCGGTAAAGTATTTCCGTAGTCTGAAACCTACGACCTAGGTTTTCAAGCTGAACGCCGAGACAGGCGCTGTAGAAAGCTGTTTCGTCCACTTGAGACTTAGTGTCGTTAACTGATTTCCATAAAGCACTTCCCAGATTTGCGCTCCCCTGATCAATCCCACTGACGGGTGATTGCTGTTGGCAGAGATCGATAGAACTAGCTGAGAGACAGGCGAAACGAAGGACCCGCATGGTGTGGTGAACGCGTTACTCCCCGGAAAGGACAATAGCGCGTTCGTTCCCCACCATAGACACCTACGGTCCAGAGTTTTGCAAATATCTCAGCATCTTTGTAGTTATATTTCGCATTATAACCTGCCTTTAAAAATAGCAGGCAGTAAATAAAACGGTTAAGATTGTGATTATAACTAAAAAGCCTCAGCTTAACTGGGTTCATTGCCGATTTGCGCTCTCCAGATCAATCCCGCTGACGGGTGATTGCTGATGGCAGAGATCGATAGAACTAGCTGAGAGACCGACGAAAAGAAGGACCCGCATGGTGTGGTGGTGAACACGCTACTCTCCGGAAAGGACTTTCTGGGATAGTTTGTAAAGAATCTCGATATATGTTTGGCTGTATCCGGGTCGGTGTAGTGGAGCTATCAAAATTACCCCGTTTCGAAGAATTGTCATCGGACTGAAATTATCGTTCTTCTATTTGTATTTATATCTATAGTCATATAACTGAGCGTATGCAT
>MQTX01000231.1:271775-295876 GCA_009735665.1 Angiostrongylus cantonensis | reverse complement strand
AAAGCGAGCAGAACCCACTGGGCTACTCTTGCACACCACAGGGAAAAATGGAGGATTTACTGGCACCCGCTCGAGTCACTCGACGATCAACGGGGCTACAGGTGACACAGGTTATATATATATATATATATATGTGCACGTATGTGTATCTAAATGCATGTATTTATGCATGTGTGTGAGGGTCTATCCCTTTCCATGGTTATCGGAAATACTTGGCACTCAATATTCTACCGCTTCCTCTTGACGGTGAGGTTTTCCTCGGTGTCAAGATGTGATTGTACAGCTGGTGTTTCATTCTAAGGAAGGATCTTTTTTATTTTGAGAAGTTAGATGTTCGCGATCAGAAGCCGATCTAGGAGTCAACTTAGGAAAAGAATCCTCTTTATCATGGAAGAAGTTGTAGTCACAACACAACAAAACCACCTTCTAATACATAGGTGCAACACTTGCTGGCGACCTGATACGATCTCACTAAAAAAAAGCTGGCCGTCTAGCAAAGTCCCATTCAAATCGCGATTACGTCGGAGTCGCACGGTGAGTGAAGACGTGTCATGCAAGCATTCTGCTGATTAAATATGGGATTATTGAGATGATCACAATCCAATGTCTTAGTTTTTCTGGTTTGTTTCCATTATTTTCAGTAATCAGCACTTACAGAGATGAGTTAGTTTTTACGTCCCTTTATATTACTCGGGTCAAATCAATTTGAAATTTCTCATTGTTCCTATGAACATTATGCGTCTTATAACTATGAGAGTGTAACTGCTATGCGCTCAGAGTTCTGCACTGACTTTTTTTTGTGTTCACCTCTTATACATCAGTTGGATTTATGACTGACAACATGTAAATAGATGTCGATAATTACTTTTCTACGCATAAGAATTTTGTCGTTTTCCTTTATCTCCGTGCTGTGAACTCCCATTTGCATAATTTCCGATTGCTTCTTACTTGTTTCTATTGTTTTCAGTTGTTTTCCCTGAGTTGTGTAAAGCGAACTGCTAGTACCGATTTACCTCTCGGTGCTAGAGGCTTCTCTAATGGGAATCTTGAAAGATTTCCGGAGTGAATGTTAGGTTTAGGTAAAGTTTTGTCAGATAGGTATCAATGGCAAGTGAATTTTAATGGTTATATTTGTTTTCAGTGTTATACTATGGTAACTAGTGTGACTTACTATTCCATGAACTGTAGTTTGGTCTTCATAATACCGTTTGAAATTCTAACCGAATAGATTTGTACACAACAAAAACTAATTTTTCGAAAGTTAAAGCATTATGTAAAGCCATCATAATGTAGTGCTGTGTTGATTGTGGCAAAGGTTTACGCAAAATTTCGTCAAAGTCCACTTTTATGCCTGATTTCCACTCTTCCTTTGTACTTGTGGTGTTTCGTTTGTGAATTCTGCTTTGTTTGCTGTGGTTAACATAGTTAGTTCAAACGCTTGGAAATTTCATAGATTGCGGTGGAACTGCTTCATTCTACTCATTTCCTTCGTTCGTGACCGGCTTCGATGGTTCTAATGTTTTTGCGAGGAGATGCTTTATTGATTCGTGTGTTCAGGTGCATCCACAACCGCACAAATCGCCATCACCCGAACCGTCTCTGGCGTTGTCCTTGTCGGCAACGGTTATGAAAGACGACGCTGACGCTGAGTGCACTATTTTTTCCATTGACAAGGGTGATATGATAGGAGACGTTGAAGAGCTATTTCTTGCCGAGTCCCCTTTCTTTGGTGTGACTTCGTTGAACACAGACAAGGTCATGGGTAAGTGGTTTTTTTCTGCAGAGTTTTCAGTGAATTCGTTCTATTCGTATTCTACCAGTGGTGCTTTGTTAATTTCGTGAAAAATCGATATATAAGCAGTTGAAATGGAACGTGACATTCCCCTCCACGTAGTGCAATTTTTATGCACAATCCGCTCATATATCTCTAGCACACTGGGTTGTCATGTATCCATCCTTTCACATCACCCTTAGATGGAAAAAAAAAAACTCGTTTACGCTGTTAGTATTCAATATGCGAACTTTTAATGATCGGCCCTTTACTCCACGTCCTTTGCAGAATCGTGGTGGAAAACATGTTTTGACGGAACATTGTTTTATTTAGGCATTTCCAGTGTGTATTTGTTTATTACAGAAAACGTTAGTGAAACTCCTATGAGGAATGGTTAATGTGGGAACATTAGGTTCTAATGTTTTCATTTGTGATCTGGACAAGTATGTGGATTTTTCTAATACAACAGTTCATGTAGACGACAGCTCAAGATTTCGCGATTAGCTTGTTTTCGAAATCATCAAATCTTCTTACCTCATTTCTACATTCGCGAGGTCCAAAATTTCTAGTCTTCTGGTTTGTCAGTCTCCCAGTTTCTCAAGACCTGCATTTGCAATAAAACCTGTTATTGTGTACTGAATGCTTGAGTTCTTACAAAGTCTTAATTAGTGATGCAGAGTTAATAGATTTTTCACGAACCTACTGTTCTTTAAGGTGTACCGTTTTCGTGAAACTGAATAGTTCTTAGAGAAAGAAATAGGATAACCATAAGGCTGCTGAGATATGTGCAAAATCCGGAAAAATATCTTAAAAACTAAAATATAACTTAAAATATCTTTCGTTAAGTCCTCGGTAACATTAATCAATAATTTTTTATATGATTGAGCTGACATGAGGTTGGTATAAAAGTTTTATTTATTCGGCTAGCGTCTCGGCTTTTTCCCTTTCCTCAGAGCCGTGTTGATCCAAGTCGATAACCTGGTCGTTGTCGCAATGTGGGTATTAGTAATCGCATTAAATGAAATCCAGTGAAGGGAGCACCGCTCGAATGATGAACTTCACTCTGCCTTGCGCTTTTATACAGGTCTTGGGTTTATCGATCGCCGCCTCTAAAATGATCTACCTTGGACGTGCAGTGCGTCCTGTAGCAGTTGGTATTTCATTTACTGGCAAGTAGCAAGGACAGGCAATATCTTAAATCAATCAACACCTGTGTTTCACACAACGGTGCACAGTGAAGATAGCCATTCGAGCGGTGCTTTCTCAACTGGATTAGAGTTGACGTGGCAACGACTGAATGTGGAGTATCGACTCGTATCAACACGGCCCTGAGGAGGACCAAGGTACTGAAACATTAGCCAAGTGAAACTTGTCAGTTCAAATCATGTAAAAACTTAATGAAACCCGTCACCTTAGGTAAGCTTCGAGTCTACGATTACCCTCGTTAGGAGCTTACCTTCTGCTCAACACGCCAACCGAATCCCCTTCTCCCAACCATGTTTGTACTCGATCGGTGCTGTCACTAATCACTTGTCAACGGGGATGATTTGAGGAGCGCAAATCTACGTAGAACACAGTTAAGCCGAAACTGAAGTAGCTCCCTTCTTCAAAAATGCTTAGTTTTTCTTTGGCTCGCGCAACATTAAAGAATAGCATGACGCAAGATGACCAATTCTCTGATAACTGTGTCTTCAAAGCATCAGTCATTGTCATTTAGCTGTCATTTTGCACCTAAATCCGTCTGGTAGTGCTGTGATTTCAAAACAGCCCCCATCGGTCACTGTATTTACAGATTTATATGGTGTATTTAAACTTCGTGAATAGCTATCTTTTCTATGTAAAAGTGTCTCTAGAAACACCGCGTGCACCACCACGACCTTCACGGGATCGCACTTCTAGTCTCAACTACTTGAAAGGCCAAGTTGCACGTTCTCAGCCAGTTCCGTAAGTGTAATTATTACTTCCATGGTAATGTTTTCTTGTCAGCTCTGTAAGAATTGGTTTTGTTATAGTCTATGAGTTTATATTGTTCAGTTTTCAAGTTTAGTTAGGATTCAAATTTGAGCTTGCAGTTCTACTGAAATATTTTCTGAGGAAGAATTCTTTTATTTCAGTACTTCATCTTTCTCGTCAACGGTCGTTGAATTCGTCCATGACGTCACGTTACAACACTCGCAGACGCAAACAGTGGAAAAAGTTGAATGGATTGAACTACACAGTATTGAGAAAGGTGAGAATCTTAGGGCAATCTAATTTCCTGGAAGGTTATTGCTGTAAGAAGTGCAGCTTTTATTCTGGTTTTTCTACGTATACGTTTCCTTACATTTTGTGATTCACTTTGTTGCAAAATTTTCAAATGATCGGCGACCTCTTGGAATCCGGCTTACAGGACAGCAAACCACCCTCAGTTAATGAAGATTGGGTAGTACCTGTGATGAATACCGACTCATTAACATGGGTTTCTGAGCTCGTTAGTGAATACCACGCTCCACAAGCATTCAGAATGTCTGCAGGGAGACAGCAGGATTAGCCTTAAGTTCGTACCCACTCATTTTACAGAGATGCGCATTAGATGAAAGAAATACTGAGAATAGAACGTCATGAAAGATTGGTTATTCAGGCGTATAAATGGCAGTAGTATTGTTAATGGGAATTCTTTATGCGAGATGTTGATTACGACTCGGCTTTTAAAGTACATCTTTGATCTGCAGCTAATTGAAAATTCCTAATCAGACTTTATCGAAAGTTATTTTACTTTTAAACCGGCAATGTATTCACGGTTATAATAAAGGGAAGGAGGGTTCTCTGAATTCGACACCATTACATGTGTCATCTGCAGCCTATTTAATCATTCACTGTTTGTCTTCTGCTTTCATACCATCATAAGGAAAAACCTTACCAAAAATAAACCATTGCGAAGAGTATGGTGAACAACTAATGGCTGATTTCTCAACAAAGTCTAAAGGAAGATGAAGAGTTATGACATAATGCATACGGTTGCAGAAGAGTAAAAGCTGGTTGTTCTGTGTTAAAATGCTTCCATGTTAGCATAAGGGTGATCCGATCTTAGACTCAATAATTGCTAGGTTTAGTGAGAACTTCTTTATCTTATAATTGGAAAAGTGTTCAACTATGTCTTTGGTCTTTCGTATTTTGGAGTGGTATTTGTGTTGCGCTTTCGATGAAACTAATCGTAGCTTCTTTTTTCTAGCTGGTCAGCCCAGACAGCGAATGGATCTCGTCGTCCTAGGACTAGCTAGAGGTTTTCAAGTGTGGACGTTTAATGTAAGCCATCTTATTTTAGGAACTTGTTTGTGGATTGTAGGTTTGATTCTTCTCAAGCAAAGTAACTGCTTTAAAAACGGATTATATATTCCTGATTCTTCACCTTTCGTAGTGAAGTCCTAAAAACGTCTCCGAAAGCGAGTGCATACAGTATTTCCTCGGAAACTTTTTTAGCAATCTATTTGTAAAAGTTTAAGAATGGAGGAGACTGCGAAGAAGTAATGTCGGAGCGACAGGGACCAATTCGAGCTTTTGTCCCTTTGCCCAGTAATTTCGAATTACGTAACAGTGAAGTAGACACGTAAGCTTTGCAAGTTCTCAGTTCTTTTTAGTCCCCATATTTCTTTCGGTTTTTTTTTTGTATAAAACTGAAGTTCGTTCTAAAATTCTCAGGAGTGGACCGCAAATCCTAATTTTATTGAACTCAGGTTTGCCGAGCAGAGGCCGTTTGTGGCCATGGTAGACACATATACGACTGTGCCAGATCGGCAATATTGTTCCGTATCCGTAGTGTCGTTGAGCAACGGGAAAGGTGTTCGTAGATTCTCTTTCGAGGAGCAAATATGTGGACTAAATACTGCGGCTAGGTTGGTATGATTTTACAGGGAGTTTTGCTTTGGCTTGATCAATTTTACAATCCTTACTTCATATCTTTTCACTCAAAAGCGTTTTCTTCCTTGCTCTTAGGGCAACACTAATTCCATACATTGATTAGGTGTAGATATGACACATTCCTGTTATAACAATATGGAATTGATTTCACTATAGAGTAACTATACTTGAATGCTTGGTGGCATGTTCTGAAGTGCATCTTGCCAACACTTCTTTCCGTTATTTCGTTTTCATGTGACATGCTCCGCAGGGATTCCATTTCATGTAGAATTTACGGCGACGTGAAGATTAATCTTCCTCTCATCTTATCGAAATGTTTATTGTTTTTTGAATGGGATTCTGGAATCCTGGAAAGGCGATGATAGGGTGTTCCAGATATCACTGTAGTGTCCTGGCTTGAACGAAGGATTTTGGAATCTTATCAACTGATGTCCATTTAGAAAAGTAATGCGGCAGTAATTTTCAAACGTGCCATCATTTAACCTCGGCAGTAATAATTAACGCCTTCTTGAATTGCTAAGCTAACAATTTGTCAAATTAGTCAATCGTCGGTTCGTTAATTTCACAATCCAAGAAGGGACTGATGCGACAGTTTCTTTGTATTATTCAAAAATATCGTTGTACGTTTTGACTAACGCCTAGTTTTCCATAAAATCTAGGAAAAAAATCGCGTTAATCTTCTAAGAAAAACCTAGTTACTTTGTAGTGTAACCTTCTATAAAGGAAATGTTTCATGTTTTTAAAATATCTCGTGATGGTAAATGATTGGCAACTGCTAAGATTACTCGAATTATGTGGCTATGCGAGCATTGAAGTACCCGGTTTAATGCGTGCTGAATTTCGAAGATTTCCATTACTTGTTTATTACCTTTTCATGATGGAATTTTTTTTTTCTTCTTTTTCTTCCATCGTGAAGCTCAGACATGGCAGTAATTTTCAAACGTGCCATCATTTAACCTCGGCAGTAATAATTAACGCCTTCTTGAATTGCTAAGCTAACAATTTGTCAAATTAGTCAATCGTCGGTTCGTTAATTTCACAATCCAAGAAGGGACTGATGCGACAGTTTCTTTGTATTATTCAAAAATATCGTTGTACGTTTTGACTAACGCCTAGTTTTCCATAAAATCTAGGAAAAAAATCGCGTTAATCTTCTAAGAAAAACCTAGTTACTTTGTAGTGTAACCTTCTATAAAGGAAATGTTTCATGTTTTTAAAATATCTCGTGATGGTAAATGATTGGCAACTGCTAAGATTACTCGAATTATGTGGCTATGCGAGCATTGAAGTACCCGGTTTAATGCGTGCTGAATTTCGAAGATTTCCATTACTTGTTTATTACCTTTTCATGATGGAATTTTTTTTTCTTCTTCTTTTTCTTCCATCGTGAAGCTCAGACAAAAGCGGGTCACTGCCGGGATGTAGTCGCAGAGTGGCAAATTTCCCTACTATACAGTAAAACCGTTACTACTGTCGTGAACTCTGTAGAAGTTCCTTATGGCCATCTCGAGATGGCAGGGGAAGAATGCCTTGCGCGGCATCAATTCATTGGTTAGACGGGGACACAAAAATTATTTAAATATTCAATTACTTCTTTGTACTCTCGTCTATTTATTGAATACGAAGTTTATCTGAAAGAACATTTCTTAAGACCACACTCAGTGATGTGTTTGAGGTATTTGGTCGTGTCTCTGTCAACTCGTCTTGTTATCTACGATATTGTCACTTTAACGGAAATGCGTTCGGTTCGTGTTGTTCAGCCGCCAGAATCGTCTACACCTGCCGTTGCACTCAATCAGCAGTTCATCGCGTATGCCGATTTCAAGGTGTTAATTCAGAATTATTTGAAGGCAACAATTTTTCTTCCTTGGAAAATTTCAACGAATTTTGGTTTTAGCTAAATCCTGACATACAGAGCTGTGGAGGAATGAACACTAACATTGATGACGTACCTGTCACGTATGCCAACCAGGTGTTCAGTGTTGCAAAGGTTTGTTCTGCAATGATTTAAGAAGAACCTGTCACTAAAACATCGTCTCATTAGTGTAATAGCAGACGATTGCATTTTCTTATATTGGCTATTGTATTAAATCGCCGTATTTTCAGCACTCTAGCTCGGATTATATAATTCTGGCGAGCATATAGACTTCTTTTTGTTTTTTAAAAATGTTTTTCCAGCTGTTCTAAGAACATTGGTGCTAAAGCTAGAAGCTTAAAGCTAGAATGTGTTAAAACTTAACTGCGGTATATGTTGCGCGAACTCCTTAATCTCATAGAAGATAGATTACAGATCACAGTTCTCATCCATTTGCTTCCAGGCTCTTTCTCGTTCAGTGACATCATCTGTATCAGGCGTTGGTGGAGTAAAAGCCGGTGAAGTGCCAATTGGAATTGTGACGGTGATAGATCTTGAACGAGAAGCAGAAGATGTGAGCTGTGATGTTATACCTTGTGCCTGATATTCCTTTAACTATGTTTTTCAAGGGTTTTGATGGGTGCGCAACCGTAGCACATTTCGTGGCCCATAATGAACCGTTAGCCAGTATGTCGTGGTCTCCTGATGGACGTCTTCTACTAACAACGGACATTTCCGCATGTGCATTTAATGTGTTTGCTGTGCTCACGCATCCATACACACCATTATTATCAGCCGTGCACCATCTTTATCGCTTGCGTCGAGGGACTACCATAGCAAAGGTTAAGTTTTTATCGCTTTTTTCTCTTGCAAATTTAAGCGCTTTCGTGCTGTCTTAGTAAAGCTAAACTAGTCACAATTTTTATATCTATACAAAGCAGAGGTGTTGCAGATTTGTGCTCTCTTAGTCGAGATCATAATTGTTTTTGTGATTCCTTGTTACGCTTTAAGCTTATTCAAATATCCACTCTGAGTCGTCGTTTTGATTCCACTACAATTTCTAGCATTGTATTCGTTATTTCGAAAACATTGCCCCCATTATGTTACCATTATCCTACGCGGTGAAATTCTGTGAGTTCCATTCACTATTCCAGAGCTCGTTCTCACTTGTCAGGTACAAAAGATGTCTTATTGGTTTGGTAAAAAAAAAAAAAAATTACGAAAACACTTCCCTGTTCACTGTTTTGTAGCTGACCTCATTTGAGGAAGCGTGAGTTTACATTTGGGCTACACTTCAGTGTTTCCTCTTGTCCCTTTGTTCTCTTCGTTCCTAACTTTTCTCATCACTTCACCCGTTTATCTATCTTTCTACTTTCACTGTATTCCATGGATGAATAATCTGCTTTTGTTTAGCAATAGATGCGTTGTCCTTTGAACCATACAAATAAGATATTTGTCCGAAAATAATTTCGCCTTCTAGTTTAAACATATATCCCATGTGACGAATCCAAAGACCAACTTTCTTTTAACCTCAGCATTGATCAATAATTCACTGTTTTTCTTTGTGAGCGAACAGGAGTTCATCACTATAGCATCTATCAATACACAATTGCTGACATTTCGACTGATTTCTTCTTCAGAGTCTGAAAAGGTCAACTTGACTGCAGCCTACCGAGACAAACACCTCCAAACAAAACGGAACATACCAAACCAAGATTTAAATAGCCCTGAATCAAAATGATTTATTTGCACGCTCACCGCCTTCCATGAATTTTCCAGTAAGCATTTCACGTGGAGGGGAACAGCAGCACTAAATTCACATGGAAGTATAATGTGCTTCTCGCATCAAAATTTCAATCTTAATATTACGTTCATTGTTACGTCCAGTGGTGTTTGACGCCGTGGATTCCGTTTAAAGTGCAAGTCAATGAAGCATTGCGAGTCGCATTTACCGTTCTTTGTTGAACCCACTAGTGCTGGACGTCACTTTTACCATTCAAAGGGCAAGTCAGTTTTCCATTGCCAGCCTCAGCTTCCGGTCTGTAGTAAAGCCAGCAATGCTGAACGCCGCGGGTCTCGTTTCAGGGCAAATTTGGTGGAGCCAGGTGACCTCTTCTTCACACCAGATGGCAGCTCATGTTACTTGGTTTTGCCGCTCTCGCGTTTAGTAATGTGTGGACGGCGTACTATTGACAGACACATGTAAGGAATGGTGCTGGCAGCCGCCTCCTCTCCGTCGAAAGTAGTAGGGCACTGTTTTCCTTGTTGAGAAAAATCGAGGTTGTTGTTACCTACTTACTAGGTAAACATTTCGACTGCCTGTCTTCACTGGCTGAGCGTGCTGCTGTAAAGTTTTCATTCGTTTCATTCTCGCGCAATCATCGTTCATGGTGATGGCCTGTTCCGAACATGGTGTCGTCCACGAGGCCCACTCCATAGTCCTGAAATCATTGTAATCTGTAAATGCGGATGGTTGACGTAAGCCACGTATACGTCCGCCCATCGTTTGGGTGGTGTTCCTGAAGGACGCTTCTTCTGGTCTCTCCTTGAATGCATTCCACTATTTTCATCCATCTGTCATCTGTTTTCATTATGTGACAGACTCATCTGTGTTCACTATTGATGTATATTATCCTGGAATGCCGAATGTAGAATAGGTTTCGAGGATCTCAGCTGCGCATTACGGCTAGAGTTTGTGAGTGCCCTCTAAATTTCGAAAGGCTTGTTCAAGCTTGTGCTCTGTGCTGTTGTCTGTTGCTGCGCAGTATTCTTCAAGTGGTTAATATATCATCCCATGCCTTTGGTCCATGAGAGAACGCTGGGAGGACTGTTGAATCGAAAGGTGAGCGCGGCGTTTTAAGTCCGTTAGTTGGTCGATGAATTCCTTGAGTGATCCCAATGAGGATCATGCTGCTCTCCTTCTGCCTAATTTCTTCTGCATGTTATTCATTCTCACTGAGCGTTGAAGGTATATGTACGAGATGGTTTCTGCAATTCCAGTTCTATTCGTTGGCCTTCGTACCTTAGGTTTCTCGCGAACTAGGTTTTCGTCCCATTTATGAAGAGTTCAGTCATTTTTCCCACTTGGTTGTGCTTATTGAGCATCGTTTGTGCTTCACTGTTACTCCTAGAAAGGATGACACTATAATCCACAAAACGAAGATTTCGTAGGAATTTTCCATCAATACGTATATCTTTCACATCTCAATCGAGTGACTTCATTATTCATTTCAGTGCGGCGGTGAATATCTTTGGCGATATTATGTCACTGTCGAACCCCTTTTCTTATGGGTATGCTGAAGGGTTGAGGGAAAAACTGTATATTTGTGCCCCATTTCTGATAAGAGCCAGCTAACGTTGGAATGTAGACTAGTGCACTCCTCGGTCGACGAGCGCTGATAGGATTGAAATCGTTCCGACGGTGTCAAAAGCTTTTGGTTAGGCCAAAAAGTTCAGAACAGCAGGCAGATAGTATTCCCGGTATATTTGTATGACCTGTGATTGTCGGAATCCTGCTTGTTCAACCAGTTCTGCGTCATCTAGGGTCTTCGATATGCACAAAAAGATATTTCTCGTGAATAGCTCGTAGAGCGCACTCATCAACGATATTGGACAGCAGTTGTAGAAATCCCTTAGGTAACCAACCCTTCATGAGTATGAAAACCGTGCGAGAAGTCCTCTACTGGTCTGGGATTCACGTCTTGTTTCATTTTTCTTGGACAATAACAGGAGTTCTGTACCAGCCTATGACTGAATTGTATCTTCGCTTGGTACCAAAACAGCGGTGATTAGTTGGGCTTCCGGATGGAAACTTTGGACTCGCTCCCGGTTAGGGAAGTTGTGTTGAGGAGATGAAACCCCCCGTTGTACATTGCAGCCTGCCTTCAAACACCTGCCTGCCACAGTCAAAGTGGTTCAGTCGAATTGAATATAATTCATATATAAGCGCAATGTGCCTCTCTCACATTGAAATATCAGTCTTAAGTGCTGTGCGAGATCACGCATAATTGCGAGGCATTTCTTCCTGCTGTTCATTTTGAATTCTTGAAGTTTATCCACAATGCTTCGAGAGTTTTTCGCCCTAACTTTTTGACTTTGCGAGGATGCTAACTTCTACTTCAAAATATCCCCGTTGTCTCTATGTCCTATGCGCGCCTAGTGGAGTATTTCGTTTAACTTTAAATTTACCAGCAACTAGTTCATTTATACGGACGTATAAGTGGTAAGAGAAGAGGCAAAATGTATCCGAACCCATGCAATAATCGTCTTCTTTACATTATGCAATTTTACGTTGTTCCTAGACGATCATACAATCTTAGTGATGCTGAGATATTTGCAAATCTTGGGCACCAGGTCAAATTCGAATCCGCGATTACCTTTTCCGTGGGCTTCGGGTGAACCCTGGAAGGCGTAATAGCGTGTTCGTTCTCCTCCGCAGGCACCTTCTGTCCAGAGTTTTGCAAATATCGCAGCATCATTGTGGTTACAAGTGTTGGTAGTTTATCCGTTTTCGTTAATTTTCACTTTTTTTTGCAATTATATCATCCTTTCACTGTGTAGTCGCCAGGAATTGTGCCACCCAAGTTTTATCTGCGGTCAATTTTCTGGTTCATGCTTTAGCTTGTGAGTCATGACGATACTACACAATCAAAATGCTTGATAACATAATTTTCTATGTTCTTGTTGAGTGCTCCTTGTGAGTTCTTGTGCTCAACAAGAATTTAAAAAATTGTCCAGTAAATTAAGGTTTATAGAAAGTCGGTCATGGGGATTACTTGGTAATGGCGTTGATAACTATAAGGCGAAACCTGTTGTTTTCTGCAAATTGTTACTGCTTCGATCAAGTATTATGGTTCTAAACATTCAAGGTGGTTTCTTGTGCGTTCTCGTTGGACTGTCGTTGGGTGTCGATCTGCACAAATCATGGAACCTGTCATGTTTTCGCGATTAGTCCGTATGGTGGAAAGCCAACGCGCCGAACACATGGCGAACACTTTACTAATAAGTAAATACTTTTCGCTTTAGTGGTTTATCATTATTATTATTTAAACCTGAAGACTCAGAATGTCCATAAATTATTTTAGTAATCTTATGTATAGATTGTTTTGTTCCTTTTACATATTGCATTTTAGGGATTCGCGCTTTCTTCGCTCTGCTGGTCTGGCTGGAGGTGTTGACACCCAGACCGTGCTACCTCCACGTACGCGGAGTCACAGCGGAAACATCCCGTTATCTCGGTAAGTTCGGCAATTAGTCTTTGTTGAATAATAGTTTTTAATAAACACCTTACTGCATGCTTTCAAGTCAGTGCAAAAATTTATTTAGTGAACATCCGTGCATGTGGAACCGTGCAGTGGTTCGTTCAACAGCCAATCCACGAATTGGACCATATCCACCAACGATCCTACTTGATTCGGTGAAGAAAATACGGGTTCGTTTAAACCTATAGCATGATTATGATAAGCTAGCACAAAGAATCAGTTACAGAAGTTCGAAGTGCTAAGAATCATTAGTTAATTTGTAATTCATAGTATGCTGAGTGGTAATATGGATATCTATTTGGTTCGCAATTTGGGAAATTTCGTATAGTGTCACATTTCGTATTAGCCGCATTTCAGCCGCAGTTGACTGCTACGAACTTGATCGCTCTTGGCAAAGATTTAGCTCCACTAGCGTTATCGGCAGTTAGTTCTGGTAGCACCTCTAAACGAAGGACAAACGTCGAATTGACGCGCTTCTCGCTGGCATTCTCCAGTCGTACTGCCGCTTCGCCTCGCTCACAGTCGCTTTTGATAGCGTGTGCTGATGGCGGCGTAGTCTGTGAATACGAACTACATCCGCACGGACTCAGTTCAATGAATTGCGAGGATCCACCAGAGATCGATATTACACCATTAGCGATGTGGACATTGCAGAGGTTTTTTTTATGTTTTTTATTACAAGCGTTTCGTTTGCTTTATTCTAACTGCGCAGTGCTAACCAGTTTCGAATATAAGATTATACCGAAGTGAAACTCCTGTAAGAGAATTGTACTATAACGGCTGCATTTATTTTACAGAACTAAGAACAACCCGGACATGCCGCCTCCACTTCACCCGGGTAGTCCCCTATTGAGTTGGCTGGTCCCTGTCAAGGCACATCCTCGTGCCTCACAGGAGATTGACACGTGGATTTCACAGGTTGAGGTAGGGTTAATAATCTTATATGTTCTACCGACCCAGTCTTCTTGCTATGCACATATTTTTATGCCACTTTACAGGTATGTACGTACTCCGGTCCACATCGTCGTCTATGGATGGGTCCACAATTCAAGTTTTTTGAGTATCGTGAAGAAAACACCAGTGCTGAACTGGTATGGTAGTAAAGTTCTTATTTTTCTACTAGAAATCATTCATTTTCTGAAATATTGTGGAACTTATTTCATGTACTTTTCAGATGACACCATCGGAATCTCGGCATTCGTTATCGTCCATTAAATCGGTTCCTGTTGTAATTGGAGGTATGCATTGATGTTCAGGATAATATTGGAAGGTTTACTCTGTTTCGCCTTGTTCGAAGAATTAAATGGACTGACATCTTGTTGAGTTTCTATTTTAATTCGTTTTATTAGCTGCTCTCAGGAACTTCTTGTGATGAGTTTTTTCTTTTCAAGGTCTCAAGACTTTTTTGCTAAATTGGTGTGGTCATCCAGGAGAAGTCTTGGAAGCCGCTCTTATTTTATTATCAAAATCACTTTGACCTACCTTCTACTAGATTAATGCAAAAATATTGGCGTATTTTGTCGTTATATTTACTTGAATACTCGAGTACTTGAATGGTCCGTCCCCACTGGTTGTTCCGGCCCCAGCTTAATCTCCATTTTTCGGAGAGCTGGTCAAGCCATTGTCCGCTGGAATCCCGAAGTCAACCAGGATAAAGTCTGCGTCATTTCTTCACCACCATAGGCAGCCGCAGCCGTTGTAGATCAGAGGGAGGTTTTCCACATTGCACTTTGATACCAGGACGGCGGTAGATCCTGCCTGGTAATGATTTACTCTTAGCTAGGATTCCTGATGGAAATGCCGGATCTCTTCGCAGCTTGGGAGACTGCAAGGGGATGAATCCCTTCACTGTACATCGCAGTCTGACACTCAGGAACACTTCCCAACCACGGTGAGGCAGTAAATCGTTGGGAGGATTTTGTCGTTATAAAACTTGCAGACATATTTCTTAATCACTAGTTTCTATTTGTATTTCTGTTGTGTCTCATCTCATAGCTTATTTCTTTCGTTACAATTTTTCACATAACAATTTTTCTGAAATTTAGTTTTTAGCTTCTTTGAACAGGTTTAAATGATACTGTTATACCACAAGAGTCGAATGATTTACTTCATTGGATGGACGTCTCTTAAGACCAACTGGATTCCGTTATATCAAAACTTCGGCTCCACAAATTGTTTAGGGTATTAAGGAGAACTCACCAATCACAGTTTAACAATCATTCATCATTCTGAAGACATAAAAATGAAAACCTCGTTACCACGCCTAATTTTTAGCTATTACAGACATTCCAGTTTTTCGACACTATGCTATATTTTTTTCTTCATTTAGATTAATTAAAATGCTGGAACATGACAGGATTGTAGAGGATTTCGCTCTATCGCTCTGTGGATATGGACGATGTTGCTGTTCACTATGTCCGTTGTACAAACAATAGGGCGCGTCTAGCGCAGTGGTCATAGCCGCCCTGCAATGCACGTGGGATCGATGCCCGCACCAGCAAGCTTACCGAGCCTCCCATCCCTCCGGGTTCGGTAAATTGGTACCACTAGCAGCACTGGCTCAATACATCGGTAGGCCACCGCGAGTCTTTGTAAAGGCCAGATATGCATTGAATCGCCTCCAATGATGCTTAATGAAGTGGAATCCATGACACCTCCCTCGGGGATTGATCAACGTCGAGTGCTTTGTCGTTCTTTTTTTTATTGTACAAACATTTATTGCTGTCAACATTTGGGAGTGTTTTGGAGCATATTATTTGTCTGTATTAATTTTTTTATACCCGCGTTCTTTATACGATCAATATCGTTCGTTATAGCAATTAGAATTGAAATAGTAGTGAAAAAGTGAAATATGCTATACAACACATGATGCAGTTACCGTTCCAGAAGTTGAAGAGTTGTGCTACGA
Source organism: Angiostrongylus cantonensis (assembly GCA_009735665.1). NCBI lineage: Eukaryota > Metazoa > Nematoda > Chromadorea > Rhabditida > Metastrongylidae > Angiostrongylus > Angiostrongylus cantonensis. The sequence continues at coordinate 280,184 of MQTX01000231.1, read as the reverse complement.
AGCTCAGCCTGCTCATCTGACCCCAAACGACCCAGTTACTTCCGTAAGAATAATTCTTAGGGGATACAGGGGCGGGAATCTCTATAGAATTCATTTTGTTTTCGAAGGTTTGTCTTAGAGCAAAGAACTGTTTTCCCAAACTTATTGAAATCATTCAGTTGCTTATTAAACGTACATCTTGTGGTGGGGGTCAGGCTGGGAAACTGCCTTCTGTGCTTCTAAGTGTACAGAGATCTTTTTCTCTGGCAGGTTTATTGACTAGTTATTTTACAGCGAATAGTAGACTGTTCTTTTAAATCTGATTCCCGTGGTGAATCATAGTTATTGTATGGAATATGGGGTATAAAAGTGTAAAAACAGACACAGCATAAGTTGCAACACCCTTCAAATTCGAACATCAATGCATTTATATGATAGGCCATAGTAACATGTAGTAAATAGAAACAGCTGCACCACCAATGCCCATAGATTTCGAATCCGCCAAGTCTTTTGATTATTGATATCCTATCGCCTATTGTAAAAAGCCAGCTTAGCCGTAAAATCAAGGTTAGATGTCGTCCGGTAAGTGACCATCGCTTCTAAGGAAAAGTCTTTACCAACCAGGCTAAAAATGGAAGTGCTTTAGAAATTTCTAACACTTTCAGAAGTGAAAAGTGTCCTAATACCGGTTTAAGCAAGCTTTTGCTTTGTTGTCAGTAAATTTAGTGCAGGTTCAAATAGTTCTTGAATTTACTGATAAAGTTGCTTTTGAGCTTGATGTTGTTTTAAAATGTATAGTTGAAATCCATGACCACTTCTTCACCTAGTGATGCTTATGAGGTTATGGATAGTAGTCATGCATTTTCATCTTATTCTCCTTATTATACCTACTTTAGGTGCTGGAAATAGTTGCTCTAACAGCGAAGCGACTCGTATCGAGTGCGGTTCATGGGCGAGTGAAGTGTCGATGGCAATGGGAGATTCAGGAACCACTAGTGGTGATATCACCGGGCAAATCGCCGATGCCATGCGCGATCTTGAAATTGAAGAGCAGGTGTGTTTTCTAAAATATTGTCAATGTTATACGTTAAAGTCTCCGTTTTGTTTAAGTCATTGTATGTTCTTCGTAATGATAACAGTGAGTGCCTAGATCTGTTCTTGTAGCGCAAGTGATCTTTTGCTCACACGTTTATTTATCCATTCAGTTATATCATATTGGATCCAATCTCATCAGTTCTATTGGTTTGTCAGAAGGCAGGCATTTACCGCCACCCATTAGAACAAGTCAAGAAGATTTTAAGAATAAATCAGTAGTTCTACAATCGAAGTATCAGAGTAGTGAGCTTTGATCTTGGCTTCGTTGCTGGGACGCTTGAGGATTTATGTTTAATTAAACACATGTTTAAACACAATCTTATTGCCTAAAATTCGTTTTCATTTGAATTATGCGTTATTTATTGCGGTTATCCTCGCGACTTTTTGGACCCACTGTTATCTAAGTTGTTGGAAGGATTTATTTCGTTCCTTCTGTAAGGGACTAAGATCCAGACTTGGCTTGTGTAATGGTTCAGTGTCAACAGACAACAGAACAAAGTAGCAAGCTGTTGTGGTTTCATTTTGTTGATCGCGCTAAGTTTTCAACCAACGTTTATTTAGCTGAAGCATTGGGTTGTGGTAGATGTGAAAGAGTGTGTGGTCGACACAATCGCTCGGCTGGTTATACTCACGGGTAGCTTGCAAGGCTCTTCCAGAGTAGACATGGAGCTTATTTGTCGGAGGCGACTCCAAACCGCCTCCCATATACTTCACTGTCACTTGATTGCAGGCTTTTGGCCAAATTGACTCTTAGAATACAATCCGCATAGAACGAGAACGCACTCACCACACACGCATGCATGAATACGCTTAGCAAATACAGAAAGTATGTGCCAAATCGGCGCAGCAGAAACAGGGAGTCCATCCCCTGGATCCACCTGCGTCTCAGGAAAGCGAAGGTCGCTTTTGGTCCGCGATTAACCCCCTATCCGCCACCTGGGGACGCGCCACGTAGCCTCGCGACTAACCGGCTCGAGATCCCTCATATGAGGGAGATCCCTGGACAATCGCTCATGATCATCGCAAATCTAGTTGGATCATGTTTAGCTTGTATAACGAGAGAAAGAGAGAGGGAGAGAGAAAGAGCAGTTATTCCAATAATTCGATGTCTTGATTTCGTCCTTTTTAGCAGGGATCTGGTGAAGTGTTTTTTGACACATCGCCTGGTATTAGACGAAAATCGTTGAGAACACAGACAATTGTTGATGAAGAGGATCTCGATTTTGACGATTTTCGATAGGATTATTCGGTATTCGAACGTGTAGCAGCCGGCTTTCTGTTTTACTATTTAGTAGCTAATATTCTTCACATACATGTACATACCGAAGCACTAACTGTATTACGGTATTTTTTCACGTTTTAATTTTACATGCTTTCAGTGCTAATAAATTTCGCACATGTGTATACAATAGCTTTCTTTCTGTATTTCTTGCTGTAGAATACGAGTGTACATAGTTGTATACTTCTGCCATTTAGAAGTAAGTATTGTTCGCTTGGCCGTTCTTCAGTTTCTTTTTATATTGCTCCTTGCTTCTACATTGTTCATACCAACACTTTGTTCTGATAGCCTAGCGCTATGTTCAGGGCAGTGCCCTTGAAATGTTGGTGCATATCGTATGACTGTACTATATTTCTTAACAAACTTCTTACAAACACGATGTTGATGCTTCCACAGTTAGTGTGTGTTTGTGTAACTTGTGATAATATTCAGGTTTCTTGTCGATTAATATTCATTGGAATCATGAGTCGGATAGATTAGTGGATTTGGTTTTCAACCTCTAATTGTTTTTCTAACCTCCTTCCATGTTTTTAGCGTCTTATTCTTCACGTCTGTACTTACTATATCTATCGTTAGGTCGCGTATAGGTTACAGGAAAAGTAATAATTGCCTTAATAGAATATTTCAAGGCGTCTCTAGGGTTACCAATTTAAAATCCAAAAACACGGTGCGTTGATGTTAGCTTTTCTTCTTGTGTACGGTGTTTCTTACATGGTATGCATGGTTACATGCGACGTCGAGCGTTCTCTTATTTTGCCAGCATGTTCACACAGTAATGAATTTCTCCATCCAGGAATATGTAATGCATTTTATTTTGTTACTAAACATATGACAAGAATAAGTAAAAACATCTAACTTGTTAGTACAGTACTGCGTGGAGGACATTTTGCTTCCATTAATCTTCTTCTAGGAAATTTTCCGTTCTAGTATAATAAATCGATTGTAATTCTTTTGCAAAACTTAGAACCTGCATTGAAAATCTGCAAAATTTGTGTTGAAAAGCACTTCACTATCGACTTGTGTTGAGTGTGGTTCGCTGCCATTCTGATCTGAAATGGAATGATCTTCAGGACAAGACACTCCAGAAGCATTTCTGAATACGTAACTCTACAGTACTTTGAGATGATTTCTTATCACGTCTGCCTGCAGTTTCTGTACAAAAGGATTGTTTGCAAGAATCTATGATGTTCCATGTTCATTTGCTCTATGCGTTTGCCATCACGACCAAATTATGAAAGGTTTAGTTCAGCTACTTATCATGAGTATTACAGTACACAGCTACTGACCAATAAACTCTCGCAACGGTTTACCGCCTCATCGCGGCTGGGAGGTGTTTTGGGTGTCGGCCTGCGATGTATAGGGAGGAAGGGATTCATTCCCTTGGCAGAGTATCCCAAGCTGAGGAGTCTGGCGTTTCTATCAAGAAGCCTAGTTGAGAGTAAATATATACCAAGATCTACCACCGTCTTGGTATCAAAGTGACATAGTGGCAAATCTGATCCACAAGGGCTGCGACTGTTTGTGACGGTAGTGATCTGGGGCAGACTTTGGCCAGACTGCCTTCAGGATTCCAGGGAACCACAATGGCTTATCCAGCAAATCTCCGAAAAACGGAAATTGTGCTGGGGCCCGCTCAACCAGTGAGGACGGGCTATTCAAGTATCAAGTAGGACCAATAAACTAGATTGTAATTTCCTTGAGGTCTCAGAAAAGAAGTATCCTTACTTTGCTGTCAGTAAAGCATTGGTCGATGAGAGTGATAGGACCCTCAATTTCTCACCCAGTACTCCCATCCCATTGTATAGCTAGAGAACTCATTTCGTAAATATGCGAAAATCTCATATCGTAATATCAATAAAAAGTGAACTTCGGTAATTGAAATAAATTTCATTAGGATCTAAGGACTATTGCCAGCAAGGTACAAGTCTGCATTTTTTCTACACGACGGAAAAATTATGATCTTTTGAAGCACACGGAACGTGTTGAACAACATCTGCTCCAAACAGAGTACGACCTTACACCTGAAGAGCCTTCCGGCAGTCATAAACATACTGGCTTGACGCTTCAAACGTTACTTGGCGGAATGCAAGGATACTGTTCAGTGGAAAATCAGCAAAACTCTTGTTTTCCAAAAAGTAAAGCGCCAGTAAATCTTCCATTTTTCCCTGTCACAAACAAGAATAGCCCAATGGGTTCTGCTCGCTCTAGGACGCTTTGAGCATCATATCCTTCTTCCAGGATCTTCGTGAACTCTGATCATCGGGTTGGTAGTCTCCTTGTAGTATGTTCGACATCCCGAGGGATTCAGTCATTAACGGTATTTTCGACGTCGAATTTGAATTAGTTGCCAAGACGAATGCTATCAACGAGACTCGAAATTTTTCGTCGTATCATGAACTGCTCCTGCCCATTTCACGCTAGGTGGTAGTTAACTGATGACTGATACCATTTCGTATGAGCAATTCAGTAAGCTCAGTGCCTTCCGATAGAGATCTTAAACTGCTTACGAACAATGTAACCACGAAAATGAGGCTGGATTCTAACGATGAGTTGAACTCGATAGGCGATTTTACTATCCAGTTTTGTAACACTACATGCGCCATACTGTGCTTTCCTCCATAGGATCTTTAGTAGCCACAATCTGACCTTTTCTACCACAACCTTAATATAAGCCAGATATCGATGAAGTAACCGATCAAATTTATTGTTAAAACCGAAGAATGGAACAAGCACTTACAGAAATGCATCCAGACCAGCTCAGTTAGGCGGCAAATGACATCGATACATTTCATAGAGATTCGCAAATGATGTCCTCGACAAGAATCACTTTTTCATCAATTTCAGTACACTTATCATACCGGCGCATTTCAGCTGTGACAATACGCCGTCCCGTTGCACACATCAGCACTCATCGAAGAGTTCGGCTTCACGCATCGAAGGGAATGCATACCCATATCTCTTAGTTTATCTATCAGGACGATGAGTTGAAAGCGGAATATTCTTCTTACAGTGCTGGCCTGTATACGACCACCACCCGATCGGCGTTCTGTGGTTGGTTTCACTTCAGCATGACATCCACCGTCAATGACTGCGTGTATAAACTTGACACTGCTCTACTCTACGAGGAATTCGAGGGAATTCTGTAGTGTATCGTTGTTTTTATTGAGGAACTATGCAGTTTTGTAACATGCAGTTTTGGCGTAGTTCCGCACGAGGAACGCCTCATCATCGAGAAGATCGCGATGCCGACGTAGGTAAGAACGTCGTGGTGTCTCAAGCCGAAAATATCCCTTGTTGACTTTGCAGCTGGATATTATGTACCTGGAAAGTTGTAGGGAATCACAATCAATTATCACATTCCCATCAACTGACCGCACTCCATGTAGCTCTCCGTCGTTTGATCATATCGTTTTGGACGATTTGACTCAAAGAAAACAATCCGAATAAACGAGAACACACCCACGCACGTATGAACTGATATATCTTCGTAAATACAGAAAGTATGTGCGAAATGGGAGCATCAAAAACGGGGTGTGCACCATCTGGATCCACTTTCATCGCAGGGAATCTGGGGACGCTCCACGTAGCTTCGCGGATAACCGCCTTGAGATAATGAAATATTAACTAAATTAACTTTTCCTTCCCGGGTAAATAAATGACCAAGTAACTTGGTTAAGCAGAGTAAACTCTCAAGACCGACTTTCTGTTAAAGTCGGCATTGATTGATAATTCGTCTTATTTCAATAAGCAGACACGAGGTTGTTATTATAGACCATAATAAGGGCATTGATTGATAATTCGTCTTATTTCAATAAGCAGACACGAGGTTGTTATTATAGAATTTATTAGGATACAATAGCTGAAGTTTCGGCAGTTTCGTCTTCTTCAGAGTAAACTGTTGGGGAGATCCTTTCAAGCGGCCAATACACCAGAATTGTTGGGGACGGCTCGCTATTAGGTGAATACCAAGTAGTTGAGAAGACTCGATAGGAATAGTTGTTCGTCTTTGCTTGTGCCACGCGGGACTTTTCTTGATTGGCAGTCACAATGCTGGATACCTCAAACTTGAGTAATTAAACCGTTTATATACATATTAATTACACAACAACGCAATGAGATTATAAATGTATGTACATTATACAATTGTACAATATGGAGGCGGGTGTGACGTCGTTAATGACATGTACACATGACAGCACTAAACATGTTACAGTACTCTTATGCTGCTTGCTAAACGTGGGATTAGGCATAAGAGGCTAGATACAGATGGTGGAGATCCGTAGGTTAAGGGAGTGTGGCAACGTATAAGTATGGTGGGGAGTGCACTAGCGCCATAATAAGGGGTTAGCATGATAGAATGTATATGTGAACTTGCGATACTGCAAAATGGTCATAACAATGTGATGAGTATATGAGTGATTAGCTAATACTGATTGTGTAAGAATAATGCTACGACTATGAAAGAGTTAAGATTTACATGCTCACAATGCAAGAATGTGAACAGCGGTTGCGACAATGTTTTAGCAATAGGAATGAAGAATTGTTGCTTAGAGTGCCCGTGAGTGATGATGGAATTTACCAAAACTGTTACATTAACAACCCGCAGTAATGACAAGAGTATCTGTGACAATACTAATCTATTGGAAGTGCAAGCTACAGGAACCTGGTCGCTACGTAAGCAGGATGAAAGATCATTCAGCGTTATCGAACGCGTATTCGAAAGGGCGATGCTAGGAGTATCCCGTTTCACACAAGTAAGGGATGGGATCCGAAGCTCCGACCTGCATCAACGATCAAAAATCAAAGATGCCGTTTTACACGCCAAGCAGTCGAAGATAAGATGGGCCGGACACGTAATGCGTATGAATGATAACCGATGGACAAGGGCTGTTAGTGACTGGATTCCTCGGGATGTCAAACGTACTGCAGAAAGACCACCGACCCCGATGGTCAGAGTTCTTCACGAAAAGCCTAGAAGAAAGATGTGATGCTCGACGAGTCCCTAAAGCGAGGAGACTGGGCTACTCTTGCCCGCGATAGGGAAAAATGGAGGATTTACTGGCGCCCGCTCGAGTCACTCGACGATCAACGGGACTACAGGTGATACAGGTGATACAGGTGGATTGAGAAAGCTGTGAATGAAACGATTATGCGATTGAGCAAATTAGTAATGAGGAAAAGGCATTTTGGCTTGTTATTAAGTTTTAACATGGTTGAAGGTTTAGTAGTGTGTAATTCGTGTTCCAGTACAAGACACAGGTGCACATTGATAAGGTGATATTTAGTCAACATGTGCATGCATGCTTACAACAAGCCAAGGTTGCTGAAGCAGGAGGATGAGACTTTATTTAACAATATTTCCACCTAATCAAGACAGAATGAATTGCTAAAGAAGATGATGAAGCTGGAGAGAGTTTGATGAAGAGGAACGACGGCGATGTTCACGTGTCGTCAGAAGGCAAATATCCCTGCTGGCTAGATCCGAACGAGTGGCGTGGGTCGCTGGGTCGCGTTACGAGTCGCAAGGTCTCGCCCCTAAGCAATGCGTCGTGCCTTGTATTATTCCCGGTGGTGTCTGTTGGTTATAGTTGCCGTACTTACTGGCGTGCCCGATGGTTAGGATTGGATATAAATGTAGGGCACTCAGCACCATCAGAACACACATAGAATATAGTTGCAATAGAGAACATTATTTTCCATTTGATAACATTTATTTGGTCGACTTGTCGACATAAACTCTATTTATACCCTTTACGCAGCACACTCATTTAATCGATAAGAAGCATGTATGAGGATGATCCGTGGCGCATCGCTATGTCTAAAGTCCCCGTGAGAGGCACATTGCGATTCCATGTGAACTCTGTGTGGTTATTTATTTATTTATGATCTTATAAACTGATCTTCTTTAGCTGCTGTGAGGTTGGTATAGGTCTTCGTTGTCGCTGTTGTTGTTGTTGGTCGATGGCTGACGTTTCGGCGATTTCGCCTTCCTCAGAGCTTGGACGTATTTATATTAGAATACTTTGTTTTTTCGGTGGAAAAGGCTAAAGTAATTA